>SJYX01024564.1:579528-591639 GCA_006410675.1 Oreotragus oreotragus
GGACGCTTGGGGCTGGTGTATGGGGATGATCTGGAGGGATGATGTGGGGTGGGAGGTGGGAGGGGGGTTCATGTTTGGGAGTTCGTGTAAAAAAATAAATAAATACAAAAAATAAATAAATAAATAAATAAAAGAAAGTTTTCATTATAAACAGATATTGAATTTTTTCAAAAGCTTTCCTGAATCAATTAAGATGATCATATGATTTTTTTATTTGTTGATGTGGTTGATTGTTAATCTCGTTGATTGATCTATGGAACTGAACCATTCTTATATCTTTGAGATAAATCTCACTTGATCATATGATTCTTTTATAGTATTATAAAATTTTGTTTGCTAACATTTTGTTGAAGATTTTTGCATCTGTATTCTTCAGTGATATTGGCCTGTATTTTTCTTATTGTGGTATCTCTGTTGTGATTAACTATTAAGGTGATGCTGGCCTCACAGAACACATTAGGAGGCACTCCCTCCTCTGCAGATTTTTGTAATAGTTTGAGAAGTATAGTTGTACATTGTTCTCTAAATGTTTGGTAGAATTCACCTGTGAAGCCCTCTAGTCCTGAGTTTTTGTTTGTTGGGAGTTTTATTTTTATTATTACTGACTCAGTTTCATTACTGGTAATTGAGCTGTTCATATTTTCTATTTCTTCCTAATTATGTCTTAGGAGATTGTACATTTCTAGGAATTTGCCCATTTCTTTTAGGTTGTCCATTTTATTGGCATTTATTTGTTTGTAGTAATCTCTTATGACCTATTGTATTTCTGTGTTTTTGTTAGTAACTTCTTTTTCATCTATGACTTTATTTATCTGGCCCCTCTCTGTGTTTCTAGTTTATGAGCCTGGCTAAAAGTGAATCAACTGTATCTTTTCAAAGGACCATCTCTTAGTTTCATCTGTCTTTTCTATTGTCTTTTTATTTTAGCTCTAATCTTTATGATTTCCTTCCTTGTATTAATTTAGATTCTGTTTGACATTTTTCTGGTCTCTTGGTATAGAAAATATATGTTTTATATTTGAGATTTTTTCTTGTTTCCTGAAGGAAGTTTATATCACTATAAACTTCTCTCTTCAAACTGCTTTTGCTGTATCTAAGAGATTTTGGATTATTGTGTTTTCATTTTTATTTGCCTCCAGGTATTTTTAATTTTGTTTTATTTCATGTTTTGTTTAGTAGTGTATTGATTAAACTCCATGTGTTAATGCTTTTGCACTATTTTTTCTTGTAATTGATTTGTAGTCTCACAGCTTTGTGCTCCAAAAAGATACTTGACATGACTTCAGACTTCTTAACTTTACTGAAACTTGTTTTGTGACCTAGGATATGTTCTATCTTAGAACAAGGTGCATGTGCATTATAAAGAATGTATATTCTGCTGCTTTTGTATGAAATGTTCCATGTATATCTATCAAGCTCACATGAACTTAAGTGTTGTTTAAAGCTAGTGTTTCCTATCTTTTTGTCTGAATGATCTATCCATTGATGCATAGGGTATTATAGTCTCTTACTATTATTGTGTTTCTGCCAAATTCTCCCATTATGTCTATCAATATTCACTTTATTTAAGTGTCCCTATATTGAGTAAATCATACTTATAATTGTAATATTTTCTTATTGGATAGATCCTTTTATCATTTTGTAATGCCCTTGTCTATTGTTAAGTCTTTGTCTTAAAGTCTATTTTGTCTGATAAAGTATTGCTATCTTGGATTTATGTTTTCATTTGCATCGACTACCTCTTTCCATCTGAAATGAGTCTCTTGTAGGCAGCATATGTATGGGTCTTGTTTTTCTTTCTATTAGGCGCTATACTTTGATTAGAACATTTAACCCATTTACATTTGAAGTAATCACTGATAGGCATCTATTATTGGCTTTAAAAATCAGTTGTTTTTTATAGTTTATTTTTGGTCTTTCCTCCTTTTATGTTCTCTTTCCTTGTGATTTGATAGCTGTCTTTAGTGTTGTGTTTGAATTCCTTTCTTTTCTTTTTCTGGGTGTATCGGTTATAGATTGGGGCTTTGGTTATGATAAGGTGGATAGCATACATGTTGTTGGTTATCACTCAGCCGTGCTCAGTCATGTCAGACTCTTGGCAACCCTGCGGACTGTAGCCCGCCAGGATCCTCTGTCCACAGAATTCTCCAAGCAAGAGTACTGGAGTGGGTTGCCATTTTCTTCTCCATACATATATATGTATATATACTTAAGAAATCAAAAACAGATTTCTTAAGTTCAAATGCATTTTAGCAGCTGTGCATTTTCACTCTCTCACCCACATTTACACCTTTGTCGTCATATTTTGTATATTTTTGTTTTGTGTATCCATATCGTGGACATAATGTTTTTAGTACTTCTGTTGTTTACCCTTCCAACTAACTTTATGTGTTGATATACTATATTTACTATATATTTGCCTTCACCAATGAGGTCTTTTTGTTTGTTTGTTTGTTTGTAATTTTTGCACCTGGGGCCTTTGCTTTTCCTCTTAAAGAAGTCCCTTTAGCATTTCTCATAAAGATGGTTTGGTGGTGCACAGCTCTTTTAGCTTTAGCTTTTCTGTAATATTCTTGATATCTCCATCAAATCTGAATAAGTCTTGCTGAATAAAACATTTTTGATTGTGGTTTTATCCTTTTCAACACTTTATCATGCTACTGTCCCTAGCTGGCAGCATTTTTGCTGAAAAGTCATGCAATAATCTTATGGAGGTTCCCTTGTATATAACTAATTGATTTCCCCTTGTTGGTTTAGGACAGAACTCTTGGGAGGATTTCAGAATATCACTTGCCAGCACCAATGTCCCAGTGGTAGAATGAGGTCCTCCAGAAGGCTTCTGACAATATCTATATCCCCTGTCATTGTTGTTGTTTAGCAGCTAAGTTGTGTCTGACTCTTTTGTGACCCCATAGACTGTAGCCCTTTGGGATCCCCTGTCCATGGGATTTCCCAGGCAAGAATACTGGAGTGGTTTGCCACTTCCTTCCTTCTTCAGGGGATCTTCCTGACCCAGGAATCAAACCCGTGGTTGAAACTGCATCTCTTGCATTTGTGGGTGGGTTGTTTACCACTGAGCCATCAGGGAAACCCTTGAATCCCCCGGGGCAGGAGTGTTCCAATTGCTCCTGCCTCTCCAAGATGTTCTCCAGCTGAGCATGTGTGTCTGACGAGGCTCTTTTAAGTCACTGCTTCTGCCCTGGGTCTCAGAGCATGTGACATTTTGTGTGTGGTCTCTAAGAGTGGAGTGTCCATACCCTACAACCCTCTGGGTCTCCTTGAATTAAGCTCCACTGGCCTTCAAAGCAAAATGTTTTGACCTGTCTTCCTTGTGCAAGACCCTGGACTGGGGAGCCTGATGTGGGGCTTGGGCCCCTCACTCCTTGAGAAAAGCCTCTACGATTATAATCATCTTCCCATTTATGGGCTGCCTACCCAAGGGCATGTTTTTTGACCAAAGAGTGTTCCTGCCGCTCCCACTCACATCACTGTGGCTTCTCCTTTATAACTTTCTTGTAGCAGATTGCTTCTGATAGTCTTCAGATTACTCTTAGGCAGAGTCGCTCTGCGAATACTTGTGATGTTGGTATGCCCATGGGAGGGGGTGAGTTCAAGGTCTTCTTCCTCTTCCATCTTGGCCACTCCCCAAGAGTTCTGTTCTGAAGTTTGAATTCTTTGTTTGAATTTTTACTTCACAAATTACAGTTATGTGCCTTTAAAGATGTTACTTAACTTCTCCATATTTTGATTTCCTCTCTTCTAAAATGATAGAACAATGAAGTATATATTATACAGTTGTTTAGAGGTTTAAATAAGGAAATATATAAAAGTGCCTAAAACATTAATGTTTATGAAAAGAAGTTGAACCTCCAAGTTGCAGAGATGAAGAAATAATTATTAGATTTATATCTTTATTAGATTTATTAGATTATTTTATTTCTTCACTAAATAATTTTATATCAGGTTATAGAAGCGATTATTTGTTGCAATGAGAGTTAAGGCAGTAGTACATTTTTTATCATTTAAAATGTCTCTCAGACATTTTAAGACAAGATAGTAAATGAATTAATGCTTACATTTAAATCTAAATGCTAATAACACATAGCATAATAAAAGCTAATACAGAGATATAGATAGATGCAAACAGGGGCACATGTTTACACAGGGCAGAATGTGAACAGTGGTGAGGAAAACTGGTTTGTAGGTCTTATGTTATAAAATGAGTGGCAGATGCCAGAGTTAAGCTTCTATCATTAAACAACCTTGAGGTTCTCAGTATTGGGTTTTCACATAAAATATTTCATTGGTTGAAATCAAAGATCAAGGTGTGGTGTGTTGCTCAGATTACAGAAAAACAAATGCCTCAAATTCACCTTGGGGTTATGCTGATCTGCAAGAACTCAAAGTATCTTGACTGTATCTGCCATATCCCTCAGTGCATCAGAAGTAATGCCATATTACTGACAGATAGGGTCAGCCACAGGCCTCCTTAAAAGGTAGACAGAAGAGGGTGACATGCAGCAGGTGAAACACCTTAATAATATATGCCACATAGTAAGAACCCAATAAACATTCCAAGAGAAAATAAAACGTGTAGTGACATCACTTATAAATAGAAGTTCACTTTCAGGAAATTAAATATTTGTAAATAAAAACTCAATAGTGTGTATAGAACGGTATAAATTCGTTGTTGTTTCTCAGTTGCTGAGTCCTGTCAGACTCTTTGTGATCCCATGGACTGTAGCACACCAGACTTCTCTGTCTTCCACTGTCTCCTGGAGTTATCAAATTCATGTCCATTGAGCTGGTGTTGCTATCTAGTCATTGCGTCCTCTGCTGCCCCCTTCTCCCTTTGCTGTTACTCTTTCAACCTTTGCATCAAGAATTTTTTCCGAAAGAGTCAGTTCTTCACATCAGGTGGCTAAAGTACCGGAGCTTCAGCTTTAGCAATGTTTCTTCCAATGAATATTAAGGGTTGATTTCCTTTAGGATTGATTGGTTGGATCTTCTTGCAGTTCAAGGAAATCTCAAGAGTCTTCTCTAGCACCACATATTCAAAAGCATCAACTCTTTGGCACTCAGCCTTCCTTATGGTCCAATTCTCACATCCCTATGTGACTACTGGAAAAAAAAAAAAGCTTTGACTATACAGACCTTTGTTGGAAAAGTGATATTTTTGCTTTTTAATATGCTGATTTCCCGGGTGGGTCAGTGGTAAAATGCACCTGCCAATGAAAAAAAAAAAAAAGCTTTGACTATACAGACCTTTGTTGGAAAAGTGATATTTTTGCTTTTTAATATGCTGATTTCCCGGGTGGGTCAGTGGTAAAATGCACCTGCCAATGAAGGAGCTATAGGAGGTGCAGGTTTGATCTGTGGGTCAGGAAGATCCTCTGGAGGAGGAAATGGCAACCCACTCCAGTATTCTTGCCTGGAGAATTCCTTGGACAGAGGAGAATGGTAGGTTAAAGTCCGTGGAGTCAGAGAGCTGGACAAAACTGGGAGACTGGTCATGCACCAGGTTTCTAATAGCTTTCCTTCCAGGGAGCATGCTCCTTTTAATTTCATGGCTGCAGTCACCATCTATAGTGATTTTAGAGCCCAAGAAAATGAAATTTGTCACTGCTTCCACTTTTCCCCCTTCTGTTTGCCATAAAGTGATGGGACCAGATGCCATGATCTTAGTTTGTTTTTAGAGTTGAGTGTCAGGTCAGAGTTTTCACTTTCCTCTTTCACCCTTATCAACAGGCTCTTTAGTTCCTCTTCAGTTTCTTCCATTAGAGTGGTATTTTCTGTATATCTAAGGTTGTTGATAACTTCTCCCTGCAATCTGAGATCCAGCTTGCGATTCATTCCACCCAGCATTTCACATGAGGTACTCTGCATATAAGGTAAATAAGCAGGGTGACAATATACAACCTTGTTGTACTCCTTTCCCAGTTTTGAGCCAATCCATTGTTCTGTGTCCATTTCTAACTGTTGCTTCTTGATCCACGTACAGTTTTCTCAGGAGACAGATAAGCTGGTCTGGCACTCCCACCCCTTTAACAATTTTGCTGTGATTCAGAGAGTCAAAGGCTTTAGCATAGTCAGTAAGGCAGAAGTAGATGTGTTTCTGGAACTCCCTTGCTTTCTCCATGATCCAATCAATGTTGGCAATTTGATCTCTGGTTCCTCTGCCTTTTCTAAATCCAACCTGTACATCTGGAAATTCTCAGTTCACATACTGTTGAAGCCTAGCTTGAAGGATTTTGAACATAATCTTGCTAGCATGTGAAATGAGCACAAATGAATGGTGGATTGAGCATTCTTTGGCATTGCCCATCTTTGGGATTGGAATGAAAACTGACCTTTTCCAGTCCTGTGGCCACTGCCGAGTTTTCAAATTTGTTGACACATTGAATGTCGCACTTTAACAGCATCACTTTTTAGGATTTTAAGTAGCTCAGCTGGAATTCCATCACCTCCACTAGCTTTGTTTGTAGTGACTTCCGAAGGCCCACTTGACTTCTCACTGCAGGATGTCTGGCTCTAGGCGAGTGATGACATCATAGGAGTTTGTGCCATAAAGCCCTTTATTGTAAAGTTCTTCTGTGTATTCTTGCCAACCCTTCTTAATCTCTTCTGCTTCCTTAGCATTTCTGTCCTTTATTGTGTCTACTCTTGCATGATATATTCGCTTGATATCTCCAATTTTCTTAAGAGATCTCTAGTCTTTCCCATGCTATTATTATTCTCTATTTCTTTACATTGCTTATTTAAGAAGGCCTCTTATCTCTCATTGCTGTTCTCTGGAATTCTGCGTTCAGTCTTTCCTTTTCTGCTCTAACTTTCACTTCTCTTCTTTCCTCAGCTATTTGTAAAGTCTTCTCCATTAACCACTTTTCCCTCTTTCATTTCTTTTTCCCTGGGGTGGTTTTGATCACTGCCTCCTAAACAATGTTGTAAAACTTTGTCCATAGTTCTTCAGGCACTCTACAAGATCTAATCCCTTGAATCAATTCATCACCCCCAAATCCCATATAATTGTAAGGGATTTGATTTAGGTCATACCTGAATTGCCTAGTGGTTTTCCCTACTTTCTTCAATTTAAGCATGGAATTTTGCAATAAGGAACTCATGATCTGTGCCACAGTCAGCTGTAGGTCTTGTTTTCACTGACTGTAGAGAGTTTCTCTATTTTTGGCTGCAATCAATGGGATAAAATATTTGCAAACTAAATTAATAAATATGTATATAAAAATCAGTTTATGATCAAATATGGTTTATCCCAGTAATGTGAGGAAGTTCAGTGCCACAGCATTTAGTATTGATGTATATATTTAATTGATGCTGAGATGCACCACTAAATACTCCTTCTGGATTTTAGGACTATTTTCCTAGTGCCCAGGAGTGCTACAATCAGTTAGGCCTCACTTACTGGTCATTTTCCAAAATGATTGGCTGAAGAGAGTCACCTTGACCATGGTTAAATCCTTTTATACCTGAATAATTTTCAGCAAATGACTGGCCTGTGAGGGAGAGTAAAAACATGGCTCCTAGTCACTAATTTAGGAAAAACGTGATACAGCATTCCAGCTTAGCTTTGCAGCTTCTTGTAGTGTTAGCTGATGCTATTCCTGTGGTTGTACTACAGCCTAACTTCTCCCTTTGTCCAATCCTGCTTCTTTCCCCTTCTTTTCATAGATAATGATTCTAGGACTGATCAGCTTGCTACATGTAAATTTTCATCTCAGAATCTGCATCCTGGAAAACCCAACTAGAAATGGAATCATACTAATATGTTTTTTTAAACATTTATTTTTTAACTGAAGGATAATTGCTTTACAGAATTTTGTTGTTTTCTGTCAAATATCAGTATGAATCAACCATAGGTGTACATACATTCTCTCCCTCTTGAACAACCCTCCCGTCTAGAACAAGGAAGCAACCTAGATGTCTATCGACAGATGAATGGATAAAGAAGTTTTGGTACATACGCACAATGGAATATTACTCAGCCGTAAAAAGGAATGAATTTGAGTCAGTTCTAATAAGGTGGATGAACCTAGAACCTGTTATACAGAGTGAAGTAAGTCAGAAAGAGAAAGGTAAATATCGTATACTAATGCACATATGGCTCAGACGGTAAAGCGTCTGCCTACAATGTGGGAGACCCAGGTTCAATCCCTGGGTCGGGAAGATCCCCTGGAGAAGGAAATGGCAACCCACTCCAGTATTCTTGCCTGGAAAATCCCATGGATGGAGGAGCCTGGTGGGCTACAGTCCATGGGGTCGCAAAGAGTCGGACACGACTGAGCGATTTCACTCACTCACTCAATGCACATATATGGAATCTAGAAAGATAGTAATGATGAATTTATTTGCAAGGCAGCAATGGAGAAACAGACATAGAGAACAGACTTATGGACACGGGAGAGGGGAGAAGAGGGTGAGATGTATGGAGAGTAACATGGAAACTTACAATACTAATATGTTTACAAAAGAATAGATTTGAACAATTTAACATTCATTCAAGGTGTACATATCCTGTCGCTGTTCAGTCACTAAGTCATGTCTGACGCTTTGCAACCCCACGGACTGCAGTGCGCCAGGCTCCTCTGTCTTAGGAAATTAGAAATTGAAGATTACATTCATAAACTGATAAATATATATTAATCCAAGAAAATTCACATAAAGCTCATTGTGAATAAAAGAAAGTGAAACAAGTATTCTTACACACAAAACCTGCAAGCAAAACTCAAAGGCATCTTATGCAATATTAAAAACTAGCAGAATATAACATATGTACTTTACTTATGGCAGTTAACAGTTTTTGAGTAATTACTGTTTACTTGCAGTTTGATAATGACTTTGCACACTCCCAAGCAAGGTATGAATAAACTTAACAAAAGATGGCAATGTGTGTATAGAGAAAATGATAGAAGAGTATTTAAGGATAGAAAAGAAAATCTGAATAAATGAGAGATGTCATTTTAATGGTTATAAGATTCACAAAACTTTAACAAGCTAATCTTAACATAGATTCACAAAACTTTAACAAGCTAATCTTAACATTTAAACATAAGATCTAAGGTCAGGAAGAGCCAAGACATTTTTTTAAGAAACTGGAGGAACTTTCCTTGTATATAATTTTACTATGAAAGTGAAAAGTGAAAGTTGCTCAGTCGTGCCTGACTCTTTGCGACCCCATGGACTATACAGTCCATGGAATTCTCCAGGCCAGAATACTGGAGTGGGTAGCCTTTCCCTTCTCCAGGGGAATCTTCCCAACCCAGGGATCAAACCCAGGTCTCCTGGATTGCAGGCAGATTCTTTACCAGCTGGGCCACAAGGAAAACCCATAATCTTACTATAAATCTAGGAAAATAAAGACAGAATAGTATTAGGCTGGAGGTACAAATAGATCAATGTAATCAAATAAAGATCTCTAGAACAGTCTGTGAACATCTGGAGCCCTGATACATGACAAATGGGGCTTGCACGTCAATAGAGAAAAAATACAGTAAATGATCTGGCACACATGACTCACCTCATAGAAAGATGCATTTAGATTCAAACTGTACCATGCACAAAGATCAATCCCAGCTAGGTTAAGAGCCTTATTACAAAAGAGAAAATCTTTAAAACCTTTCAGAAGAAAATATTAACTACTATGTTTACAGTCTTGTGGGTGAAAAGATAGTTTCAAGAAGAGGAAAAAAAAGCATGATTCATAAAGGAGCCAATAAATACATTAAATTAAAATTTAAGTCTTGCATAGCAAAAAAAAAAATCACATGGATTTATATTTTATTATGCCTTAACTTGCTTTTACTACCTTGTTCTACAGATTTTCAAATTATATGTATATATATATATATATAATATGTTATACTGGCAGGATTTTGCACATTTCATAAATAAAATCCTAACTTGGATTTTCTTTTCATTTAATAATATATTTTTAAAATGATGAAAATCCTGTAGTTCATTCATTTTTAATTTCCACAACATATGGAGTTGCAAGACTATCCCTCAGTTGATTGATGGAACAGACTGATGGGAATGTATATTGTTTATAATTCTTTTTCTTTCATGAACAGTGTGGCTATGAACACTATTGCACTGTTACCTTGCAGGAGATTTTCTCTGGAGAGAAGTTACCTAGAAAGTTAAACGATGGAGGCAGAGAAATAGACTGTGGCAGGACACACACAATTCCATGCACAAAAACAGAACAAAAGAAGTCTGGAGTAGACATTGCATAAAGTTAAGGTTTGCAAAAGTTGAGTGCTGCTGCTGCTAAGTCACTTCAGTCGTGTCCAACTCTGTGTGACCCCATAGACAGCAGCCCACCAGGCTCCCCCATCCCTGGGATTCTCCAGGCAAGAATACTGGAGTGGGTTGCCATTTCCTTCTCCAATGCATGAAAGAGAAAAGTGAAAGTGAAGTCGCTCAGTCTGTCTGACTATTAGCGACCCCATGGACTGTAGCCCACCAGGCTACTCCGTCCATTGGATTTTCCAAGCAAGAGTACTGGGGTGGGGTGCCATTGCCTTCCCCACAAAAGTTGGGTGGGGACCTACATATATGTTGACCATATTGTGTTGCGTAATTTTAAAAATTATATTTGAAACATTTCATGAATAAGCAAGAGCTCCTTTTTCCCTATCTTCATTTCAACCTTGTATGCTGTTAATATCATGGATTTCCTTTTTGTTTCCCTCTGATGTATATTTGTATAATGTTACTTGCAACATTACTGAACTATTTTCTTTTAAATGTAGTTTTTCAATGTTATAAAAATGGATATTTCTTCTTTATTCAGTTTGATATCCCCTTTTCCTTTCAATAAATAGATGAGTTGATTCTCCTCATGTTGGGTTGGCCAAGAAGTTTGTTTGGGAGGAAAAACCCGAACAAACTTTCTAGCCACCCAATGTTTTTCAATAGCTTGATGTACTATTCAGTTCATTCCTTTAAATTTACCCATTTAAGTACACAATTCAATGCCTTTTTAGTATCTTCATCTACAGGGTTATGCAGCAATCACCAATCAAATTTTAGAACATTTTTGTCATCCAAAAAAGAAAGGTCATACCCCTTGCAGTTACTTTCCATTTTTTCCCACCATTACTCTTGCTGTTAAGCAACAATTACTCTAATTTCTGTTTTTCTAGCATTGTCTGTTCCGTGTAAAGGGAATCACAATATGTGGTCCTTTCTGTAGGGCTTCTCTCACTTAGAATGCTGTCTGTGACGTTCCTCCGCACTGTGGTTTACACCATCACTCTAGTCCTTTTCATTATCAGGTAATAGACCATGGGCTTAACATATCACGTTTTTATTTACTCACTAATAAGTCTTACCAACTATGTTTCTTGTCCCCCCGCCCCATTTTGAAGGATTCTGTGCACATTCATGTATAAGATTTTGTATGAAAGGGTTTCATTTCTTTTTGGCTTTATACTGAAGACTGGAATTGCTGAACACTATGGTAACATTTTGTTAAACATGCATGTTTAATATTTTAAGGACTTCCAAGTTGCTTTACAAATCAGCTGCACCATTTTACGCTCTCACTAGGAACAAATGAGGCTTCCTGTTTCTTCACATCCTTGTGAATGCTTATCATTATCTATCTGTTTAATTATAGACACTAGGTGGGATGAAATGCTATTTAATTTTGATTTGATTTGCATTTTCTAAGTGACTAATGAAATGACATCTTTTCATGTGGCTATTGGCCATTTGTGTGTCTTCTTTGGAGAAAATGTTTATTCAATCATCTGCCTGTTTTTGCATTTGATTGCCATTTTATTACTGGATTATGAGTTATTTATACATTTTAAGTATAAATTCCCTATCACATATATGATTTGCATGATAGCCTCTTACTGTATGGACTTTTAACTTTATTAGTGCTAATTTTTGAAGCACAAAAGTTTTTATTTCAGTGAAATTCTCTTTATCTATTATATTTGTTGTGATCTTAGCGTTTAGAGACATATCCAAAATGCTTTGCCTAATCCAGGGTCACAAAGATTTACTTGGATGTTTTCTTCCAAAATTATTCTAATTTAGCTCTTGCATTTAGGTCTGTGCTTCCTTTTAAGTTAATCATTGTAA
>SJYX01024564.1:604538-618849 GCA_006410675.1 Oreotragus oreotragus
TCTGTGTCCATAAGTCTGTTCTCTGTGTCTGTTTCTACACTGCTGCCCTGCAAATAATCTGAGCCATCTTTCCAGATTCCGTATATACACATTGCTGCTGCTAAGTCACTTCAGTCGTGTCTGACTCTGTGCGACCCCAGAGACGGAAGCCCACCAGGCTCCCCCATCCCTGGGATTCTCCAGGCAAGAACACTGGAGTGGGTTGCCGTTTCCTTCTCCAATGCATGAAAGTGAAGAGTGAAAGTGAAGTCGCTCAGTCGTGTCCGACTCCCAGCGACCCCATGGACTGCAGCCCACCAGGCTCCTCCATCCGTGGGATTTTCCAGGCAAGAGTGCTGGAGTGGGGTGCCATCGCCTTCTCCGATAAAAGCATTGGTATACGGTATTTTTCTCTCTTTCTGACTTACCTCACTCTGTATAATCGGCTCAATTGAATGTCAAGTGCCACAACATGTGCTATGACGAATATCTACACTAAATACTTATGGTCTCTGCCTTTCATGAGTTACGTGGAAACAGATGAGAAACAGAAAATGAAATAAAATTGATAAGCCGTATGCCAGGGCTATAAAGAATTTTGATTGACAGGTATAGGAATTTATAGTAATAGTAGGGAAATACTAAAGGGATTTTTTTTTTTTACTGTATTTGTTTAAATGCCTTATGCTGTACTTTATCCTGAATTAATTCTTCATTATAAACAACAAAATATGAATGAGATACAATTTAATTAAAAATTTTTATTCTTCAATAAAGCTGAAGCAAGTATATTATTTTATCTTATTTATCTTTCTGTTTTGAAAATTTTTAAATAGTGAAAATAAAAACACTCAATTTATAGTTCTGTAGAAATATTAAGGAACTAACTTTTCCAATATGTCAATTATAGCTTCATTATCACAGGCAGAAAGTATAGAGGATATATATATATATATATGAGATTGGTAACAACAAAAAGAGAATTGCATTTGATAATACTATTTGTTATATTCTTTTAATCTTTGATATTTGATTACATAGCCCAATCCACAATAAAACATTTTATAATCACCACAGACCATACAAGAAGAATAAATGAAGTATGATGAGAGTTAAATGTACAGAGAAACTTTGATATTTTGGTAAATATGGTAAATGAGAAAAGCTTAGTTGTCAGGCTATTAACTGGGATTTGAATAATTAAAGGTATAGAATGAAGGACAGATTTAAGGTCAAAAGATTAGTGTTTAAATCTTGACTCAACCATTAAAAAACTTTATTTTATTTTTAAAAATTAATTTACTTTTACCTTGGGTAAGATGTTTCTTGGCAAGAAAGCTATGATAAACTTAGCATGTTAAAAGGAAAGACATCACTTAGCTGACAAAGGTCCCTATAGTCAAAGCTAAGCTATGGTCTTTCCAGCAGTCACATACTGCTGTGAGAGCTGGACAATAAAGAAGGCAGAGTGACAAAGAATTGATTTCGGAAGAAGAATTGATGATTTCGATCTGTGGTGCTGGAGAAGACTCTTGAGAGTCCCTTGGACAGCAAAGAGATTAAACCAATCACTCTTAAAGGAAATCAACTGTAAATACTCATTGGAAGGACTGATGCTCAAGCTGAAGCTTCAATAATTTGGCCACCTGATGTGTAGAGCTGACTCACTGGGAAAGACCCTGATGCTGGGAAAGATTGAAGGCAGAAGGAGAAAAGGTCTACAGAAGATGAGACGGTTGGAAAGGTATCACCAATTCAGTGGACATGAGCTTGGACAAATTCCAGGAGATGGTGGAGGAAAGGAGGCCAGGCATGCTGCAGTCCATGGGTTCGTGAACAACGATAGATGCTTGAACTGTCTTGGAACTCTGAATTGTCTCTGTTTAAGCAGCAGAATTCTCTGTTTAAGGATATCTTTCTGTCAGAGCTGTTGGGGGATTCAATATTAATACTATAAGTGAGATTTCATTTTAAGCTGTGAGTTATGCCAAAATCTCAAATGGAATACTTGATTATTTATAATAATAATATTAAATAAAATAGGCAATTGTCACACCAAAGACATTTCATTTGTCAAAGAGTTACCAACAGTCATTGCTTGAACATGTTTACGTGGAGGCTGAGGGTGATGTGAAGTGATATATAAAGGACATATGCGTGACGGAGTTTACAACTTTGAGGACGCCCAGAAGAATGAGGTGTGGGTAACAATACGGGCAGATGGCACCTAATCAGGAGGCTTCTTGATGATGTCTATCTTCCTCCGGTTAAAGAAGATTCTGTGGAAAAGATTTTGTTAAGCTTTTAAGTTAGACATGCCTTGAGCTTTTTTATACAATAATGTAAGAAGAACTTTTTAATATACATTCTTGATTGTTTGGTTGTTTGAATGATAATACATTCTTACACAAAGTAATCAGGTTACATTGTTAGCGGTTTTCAAGACAGAGAGGCAGTGTTGAATTCACAAGGGCTAGCTCTGTGTAAATGGTCAATCTGTTTCCATGGTTACTGGCTGGCTGAGTAAAGTGTAAATTTGTAGGTGTTGGTTAGTGCCCTCTTATCGTAAAGAATCTCAATAAGATTGTTTCTATAAATATGGTTTCCATCTCCGAGCTAAGTATGGGTTTGAGGATAAATTTAAGGAAGAGATAGCTTTTAAGTCGTATAAATAGCAATTCAAAAAGATCCCTTTCCTTGAAGTTTGCATCATATTTTCAATATTAAGCATGAACTTATTTGTAGTTTCCACTTCTAATTATAAGGAAATCCACTTTATCACATCTTTTCTGAAGGCATCCATTTTTATGATTCTCTTGGCCACAGGTGCTAATGTAGTTCTCAGTAATGCAGAAGGCTGTCTTTTTAAATACAATCTATTACCTTTTCAGAACTATTACCAGAACCAATTTTAGCAGACACAAAGAGGATTTTAAAATATGATACAGGAAAGATATTTTCACATCCAAAATAAGCTTTAGGAACTTGCAAGAAGCATAAATGAACATATTTGGTATTTAAAAGAATGGAAAGTTTTCATTTCTCATACAAGTACATAGCTATTTAAAAAAATCTATTCTTTTTGTGCTAGTTTCCCTGTGAAATAATACTTATAATTTTATTTCTTTAATGCAAAATAGCAGTCTTCTCATTTTTTCATCTTTGAAACTGTTGAACTGTTTTTGTTATTTGCTTTGATTTTATTCAGTGTTATAGTTCAATTTTTCTTTCTTCCCCACCCCACTCCCCAATGGCCTGCTGAGCTGAACTGATTATAGGACTCCCATAGATTTCAAAGGGAATTCCATAGCCCTAGAACCTCCCTGGCTGTGTGTATGTGAACATAACCAAGTGATAAAGTGGCTGAGAATTACTTACAGCATGTGCAAAATGAAGATTAGAATAATAATTTCATCATTATCATGATTATTGCTATTTAATATTTATATAGCACCTTCATCTGTGAAGCTCAAGAAACTTTATGAATTTTAAATTATCCAGTGGACTCTAATCTTAACTATACCTCTATGTGCTGGGAAAGGCACAAAATGAATAATAGATTTGAGTGACATATATTGCTAGGGAAATCTAATTCCTTTGCTGCTTAGCTCTCTCCTGTTATTGGAAAATGGCATTATATATTTGCCTAGAAAGTTGGATTGCCATCTCATTATTTTAGTACTGGGAGTCCATTTGCTATTTATTTTGAAATCACTCCAGGTGACAGCTTATTCAAAAGTAAAGAAGAGATACACGGATAATTTTTATTATATTTGGCATTAGTCATCAGCATTCCAAACTAATTCTTAATGAAAAAAGAAAATTTTATTGTGTTTCATCTTGTATTGATAAAGCTGGGTTTAGGATTCTGTCTTTGGGCCTGTCTTACACATGGAAGTGAATTTCAAATCATTACAAGAAAGTAGTTCATGCTATTTCAATCTAAAATTATAACAGAATTTCATGAATCTAATGGAATAATTAAAATATTCATTTTCTTAATAATATGTCACAAGCCTTAATTTCTTTGACTTTTGAAGCGTAATTATATGTAGATGCAGATTTTAGATATTTTTTCTGATATAATATACTACTGATTTTCTGTAAGACTTTTATCTTTCTATTGCTCTTTTTCCATTAAGTGGTAATAATGAGAGACCTTGAAAAAGTTTATCCAGAATTAGTTAATTATCCAGGAAGATATTAGAATAATCTCATAGATAAACAGAGTAAAAGCTGTTCTATAGGCCTGGACATGTTTTTAAATGTCTCATTACAATAAAGAGATTTATGATCATTGTAGTATAATCAAGTAAGGAATTTGCTGATGTTTAGTCACTCTGTTGTGTCCAATTCTTTGTGACCACATGGACTGCAGCATGCCAGGCCTCCCTGTCCATCATCAACTCCTGGAGTTTACACAAACTCATGTCCATTGAGTCGGTGATGCCACCCAACCATCTCATCCTCTGTCGTCCCCTTCTCCTCCTGCCTTCAGTCTTTCCCAGCATCAGGGTCTTTTCTAATGAGTCGGTTCTTTACATCAGGTAAAGATGAGTCTAAAGTATGAGCTTCAGCTTCAGCATCAGTCCTTCCAATGAGTATTCAGGACTGATCTCCTTTAGGATGGATTGGTTTGATCTCCTTGCCATCCAAGAGACTCTCAAGAGTCTTCTCCCAGTAAAAAAATAAGATTTTGCAAATAATTGGGAAACAGGAGAGGGTAGTGTAGATAGGAATAAGTGAGGTAACATTATTGACATTCCTTGATTTAATTTAATAATCTTCAATTCCAAATATGTATATCACTTAACTATTTTGCACATAAGAAAGTTGAAACTGAAGAAAAATAAGGTAAGTTGAACAAAGTCATATGGCTGGTGACTGGTTGAAGTAACTATTCTCAAAAATCTGTGCCCTCAAACCCGTGACCTTCCTTGTCAAGGAGACCTTGTCAAGGTTTGACAGAAAGGAATGCATCTTGAGGGCGTCTCGATAACCCCGGTGTGTGAACACTAAAGTGACACGTAACTTGCCCTCATGACTACTAGTTTATAGCTAGGATAATTGCTCTTTTTGTTTTTATCTGAAACTTCTTTACTTCTATATCCACTCCCACTGTGGGTTTTCATTTATAAGCCATTTTACATTTCACCTAAACAAATGAGTTTTGAAAGGCTTTTCTATATGAATAAATAAATTCTAAATACTGCAATAGCTACTTCAGCCTCACTGAGTAGTGGTTTTTGGCAATCAGCTTATCTCGCTTGCCTGCTCGCCATGCCTGTTTTTCCAAATCATGCGCACAACAAAACTGCAAATAACTACATGTTGCGGATATTCAAAGCCACGCTACTCAGTAATTCTGCTGTTGCCAAAGCTCTACTAGAGTTATACTCCTTTAGGTTTCAATTTGTTTGCTTACTGTTCTTAAGCCTTACTTATATTTTTGAGGACTCACTCCACGATAAATATGATTGTCCCATGGATTTCTCATCGCTAGGGAGACTAGATAGCCATATGGGAGAAATGCTGGCAAAGTCATATGGTCCTGATGGACCAGTAGTTCCAACACTTGAACTTCACATATCAGTGAAATACAGGTATGTGTGTGTGCATTTAACATACTGTATACACATAAACACAGTCATCACTATTCTAATTGGTCTAAATGGCCTCTGGGCTTACAACAATAGAAAAGCCTTGTTGCAAATGATAATGAAAATTCCATAGGCCTTGATGATACATGAGACTGTATTCACTACGATAGGCTTGAATGCTGCATGCACAGCTTTTAAAGCTAAATCCTCAGAAATGGTCTAAATAAAACATTTCCTATGCCTACAAAAACCCTTGCAATATACTTTTATATAAAAGATATGCATTTTAGTGACTAATATTTTATGTGTACTATTTGCTTCTATATCCATTAGTGAAACGATTTCCCTTTTGTTATATGGTAGTTAACTCTGATCATTGAATCCTGAGAGTATAAAGAATAAGAATGAGACGAAAAGTGCCAAGGGTCTATGGTCTCTCTGTATACACTGTTACTCACTCCTCTTACTTGCTGGCCACTAGTCCACTGTGGACGGAGAAGGCCATGGCACCCCACTCCAAGACTCTTGCCTGGAAAATCACATGGACGGAGAAGCCTGGTGGGCTGTAGTCCATGGGGCTGCTAAGACTCAGACAAGGCTGAGCGACTTCACTTTCACTTTTCCTTCCATGCATAGGAGAAGGAAATGGCAACCCACCCCAGTGTTCTTGCCTGGAGAATCCCAGCGAAAGGGGAGCCTGGAGAGCTGCCGTCTATGGGGTTGCACAGAGTCGAACACGACTGAAGCGACTTAGCAGCAGCAGTCCACCGTGGTAGACAAAATATGTAACTCTGGATTCCACTTCAAGGAGGACTGCTTGCTCAGTGATGAGGGTGCGGTGAACCTCCACCTGTTAGCCCCTTCGTGGCCTTCATCAGAAGCAGGGGGCTGTCTCAGCAAGCTCATGTCTCTGCCAGAGAAATTCCTGTCGAGTGGCTGAGCCTGGCAGAGGGGCCGAGGCCAGTGTGGTCAGGCCCTGCGTGCAGCAGTCTGCTCCCCTGGCTCTGCTCTCAGGCCAGGATGCGTCAAGTCTGGGTCACTGTTTGATTTCTTTCTCTATCCAAGTCTGCTTTATCACCCTTCTTTCCACAGGTGTTGGCCTCTAAAAATGAAGATCACGGCACCTGGTCCCATCACATCACGGCAAGTAGATGGGGAAACAATGGAAACAGTGAGAGACTTTATTTTCTGGGCTCCAAAATCACTGCAGATGGTGACTGCAGCCATGAAATTAAAAGACGCTTGCTCCTTGGAAGAAAAGCTATGACCAACCTAGACAGCTTATTAAAAGTAGAGACATTAGTTTGCCAACAAAGGTCTTGTCTAGTCAAAGCTATGGTTTTTCCTGTGGTCATGTATGGCTGTGAGAGTTGGACTACAAAGAAAGCTGAGCGCCCAAGAATTGATGCTTTTGAACTGTGGTGTTGGAGAAGACTCTTGAGAGTCCCTTTGGATAGCAAGGAGATCCAACCAATTTATCTGAAAGGAAATCAGTCCTGAGTGTTCATTGGAAGGACTGATGCTGAAGCTGAAAGTCCAGTACTTGGTTCACCTGATGCAAAAAGCTGACTCATTGGAAAAGACCCTGATGCTGGGAAAGATTGAGGGCAGGAGGCAAAGGGGATGACAGAGCATGAGATGGTTGGATGGCATCACCGACTCAATGCACATGAGTCTGAGTAAACTCCGGGAGTTGGTGGTGTGCTGTGGTTCATGGGGTTGCAAAGAGTCAGACAGGGCTGAGTGACTGAACTGAACTGACCTGACCTGAACTGAACTAGACTGAACTAGACTGAACTGGCCTGAACTAGACTGAACTGGCCTCTAATGAATGCATTGCTCCTCAAACTCTATCTCAGTTTCTGCTTCTGAAAGCCCCGACCTGTGAGCTGCCCTCATGTCGTTTTCCCTGGTGCACCAGTTTGGGCATGGCTGTGCGTGGAGCAATGCTCAGCCCGGTGTAACGTGGGAAGGAACATGGTTAGAAGTTCTCCCTTGTTCATTCTAGCCACTGTTACGCCATTTCCCTCCAAGAAAATGACATATATATCCAAAAAAAATTCTTAACATTGTATTGTTCTAGGTCCTCAAGTTTCCTTGTTTTTTTTCTGTCACCTCTCTAGGGTTGGGTTTAGGAGAGAGACCTAACAGTCTGCATTAGTTCACCTTCTTGCCAAGAAAGAAGGTGGTATGTTTGTGGCATGTTAAAAGATTAAGAAGTATTTCAGTGGTATCAGGTGAGAGTAGGCCTTCATATATTTTGTACTTCAATCATAAAAATACAAAGGACTTTTCATATCATGGTATTGAAATCATTAAAATAATCAGCTTGTTAGAATTGAGTTGAATGAAATTGCTACAGCATTTATCCTCACTAGAACTTTACTCTTAATGACTTATTTGTTTAAAGAAGCATGTTTAGTAGGGAATTTGTTTTCTCGCAGTTAAAATTTAATTGGTTAATTTAAACTAAACTCATTTGAGGTTGACATTTTATGCTTTCCTGTCATTCTTATCAATGAAATTCTGCCGTAACAGCTAAATGTGACATCAAATGCACAATTGTAAGGCTGAAAAATAGGCACTTTATGAAATTAAAGGCACTCTCTTTAAGAATATATTCTTTAGTAAAGCTCTAAGTGCATCATTAACCTCAGTCTACCACACTGTATATGCAATAATTTGATAAAGGTGCTATGAAGGAAACAAAAACCCTGATGAAACCTTCTGAGTAATCTCTACAGTGTAGCATGAAGAAGCCGTAAAAACATGGTCCCTGTAGACATTTACATGAGTAAATATCATAGAACCGACTCCTGGGAACAAGGCTGAGAGGTAACCCCGATGTTCCATCCAACTGAGATGGGCAAGCCAGTTAGCTGCTATTAGGAGTCATTTGAATGCACTGAACTAGGTTTCTGTCTTGCTGATTATTCCAGTTAAGCAGGAATGCCATTTAGCAGGGTAGTGAATAAGTGGAATTCTCTTAATTGGGACGCTCAATTTCTTACATTCTCCTCAGTTTATTTTCTACTTCTTTAACTGTACAAGTTTCCACAGTATGGATTCTTGGACCTCGATAGTTACTTGTTTGGAAATGATTTCTTAATTCTCCGGTGCCCGTTTCAATTTGGCCACCAAAAATACATGGTTGGACAGTTCTGAACAGGCACTCATTCTGAGTGTTCTTCAGTACCACTCAAGAAGCCAGTAACTGGAAAGTTATTTCAAATTTCACATCCATACACCCATATAGAAGACATTAACAGTGATTATGCCTGGGTGGTAAGATCACAGAGACTTTCATTTTTCTTTCATAAGCCTTTGTATTTGAAACCATGAGCATGTAGCACTCATGTAATAAGAAAAGTGTGATTAAAATGTTTTTTCTTTAATTCACATATTTAAATAAAGGTGATAACAATGAAAGTTTTAGAATCAGGAACCATTAGTACAGTTACTTGAAGTAGCACAGAATGAAAAGGAGAATGACCAAGTTTCCTTCCTTTATAAACTGTTTAGCTATCAAGAGTACTGTCTTTTGGTTTTCTTTTACTCCCTCAGTAGAAGTGCCTGTTACCCATCTGTTTCTCTCACAATAAACATAGATAAGAGACACTGAAAATCTTACCGATAAAGAAACCTTAAACTTCAGTCATTCTCACAGCTTTATTTCACAGATGATGGCACTGGAACGGCAGGAGTCATATTTTAGTGGCGTGGTTGTCTCTTGATTTGTAGGCAGGTGCACTTGACTATAGTTGATTTTATTGCTTAATTTTTGGAAAACCGAACTCTAGATAGAGAAGTACTATTTTTGTAATATGACATTACTACTTTGACAGTGTTAATATGACCTCTCAATTCATTATCGGTTATGAAACTCTAGTTCTGTTATCATCCCTTGCAGAGATTACATGCTGACCCAGCTAAGAGCCTGGAAAATATTTCTTTAACCAGGGAATAAAATCAAATGACTTTTTCCTCTCCTTTAAATCTGTGACAAAGAGGCTGTCCACTCCATTTTACCATCTTTTAATGAAATTATCTTTTTTTTTTCCTTCAGCAGCTCAATAGGAAAAATAATATGATGCTGAAAGATGAAATATGAGTCTTAAGATTTAGAAGTGATAGCGAGGTGAGTGAGAAGAATTGCTTGTCATCTATCCTGGGCTTTGTGCAGCTGCAAAGTCCCCGTCCACAGATGCAGCTGTTTAGGCTTGCGTTGCCTTGTAGTTTTTCCAACAGCACTTCCCTTAAAAAGTGTCGACGACTATTATGACCATCTATCTTGTGTACAAATAGAGTGCTGTTTAATTGGAACCAAGTTACTCTTCATAACTGTCTTCTCACAATAGCAAAACGAAGTAAAGGAAAGTTTTGTGTTATTATAATTTCATCTACAGATTTTACTGGCTATGCTTTGTCATCTCGTTGTAGCTTTGTGGTTCCAGCCAGTATAGACTCAAATTTTATTAATCTGGTATGAATCCATCAGGATTCACCTGGTGTTAAAAGGCAGGGTAGCTCTATGATCCTTTTTGCTTTGTTTGTTTCTTTGTTTTTGCTTCAAGTGGAAGAATTTATATCCAGAGTGTATCCGTTAGAAAGAAACAAAGGAAACAAGTCATAACATCTCGAAGTCAAGGGCTCTTTTCATTTTATTTTTTCCCGGGTTTATTGGACTGAACTGCAAGGTTGTGGCCAGCAAGCTCTTTAATTCCGAATCTGTAGAGATGTGAGAGATGATAGTTCTTAAAAACTGATTGGAAAATGTGTGTTTATTTTCGGTTGAAGTTCATTTTGCCAGTGAGGCACTTGAGAGTCTTTAATAATAGTTCTCTACCAAGTTCTTGAAGCAACTGAGAAATGTGATGGCAAGGTCAACACATGGGGGACAAAATATCACCTTTATTTTATAAAAGGTCTGTGTTTATGGGCAATATTGAATCCTAGAAATAGCAACCTTATCTATGGGGCTGGGCCGGGCCAGGCCTCTCCCTGGTCTCTTTAGGAGCCTCCTTTAAAAGCGACGGAATGGAGGAAGAGATTGGGGGGATGTATTTCTTGAAGGAACATCAGTTTCAAGAAGGCCAGAAGCAAGCTGTGTTCTACTCCTGGGCAATTCTTCTTTCAAATACAGAATTAGGGGAAAAGGAAAGAGTTGAGACCGGCCAGGGTGGTTATAACCAGTGAACTTCACCCCGTGAGGAGGAGTGTTAGAAACAGGGCATTTCCCACATCACCCTGCAAGTGGGAATAATCAAAAATTAGGACACGCCCTCTTATTTTATTGTTTAAACTGAAGAATAGTTTATTTACTATATACAGGGCCTCCCCGGTGGCTCAGTTGGCAAAGGACCCACCTGCAATGCAGGAGACCCTGACTTGATTCCGGGATCTGGAAGATTCCCTGGAGGGGAGCGTGGCAACCCACTCCAGTATACTTGCCTGGAGAGTCCTCATGGACAGAGGTGCCTGGTGGGCTACAGTCCATGGGGTCACAAAGAATTGGACATGACTGAGTGACTAAACGCATGGACACACGCGTGCACATGCACACACACACACACACACACACACACACATATCTGTTTCATGTTATTTTCCACTGTGGTTTATTTATCACAGGATATTGAATATAGTTCCTGATAGTTCCCTGTGCTGTACCGTAAGAACTTGTTGTTTATAAGATGTGCGATTTGAAAAGAAACACTTCACCATTTTATCTAACAATATTTATATGGTGTCCTTTAATACATATCCTTCTTTGTTTATTTTATTTTAACTTCTCATTCTTGAAATAGCAGTGGACTGAAGACATTTAGGAGGCGGGAGACGCCTTTCTTCCCGTGACTGCCTGCCAAGTCGAGCAGTTTGCGCCAGCTGGCCACAGTGTCTTCTGTCATTGTTCCACGCGATAAAGAATTAAGGGACATTCTGATCATATCCAGAGTTGCAGCAGACATCAGAATCTGATTTATTTATCTTCTTGGGGACTGCAGATGGTCAGGTCTCTCTGTCATTGCCTTAGGGATCAATCGATTTCCTGAGCTGATGTAACTAACTAGCCTGCTTTTGGTACACCTGTCCCCGTTGACGGAAAAGATTGCTGCTTTGCCTTCAACATTCTTGTTAGGGTCTTTGGGCAGATGTTTGTTTGTGCTACCTGTCCAGGATTAAATTACTGGGGAAAAAAAAGACCTGGATGGTATCTTTGATTATAATTGATAACCTCATTTATCTGAAAAGGTAATTCTTCCCATGAACTTTTTCTTCATGGAAATTTTATTTTACTGTTCAATCACAATAAATTGTAGTTTTTCATTTCAAACGTAGGCTGATATTGGTAATTTCATATGATTCAATCTACTGTGATCTGAATTCATTCATATTAATTCATTATGCATTCAAAATTTATAACATACTATCTACATGCTCTAAGTAAGTAAGTGAGTAAGTGAAGTCACTCAGTCGTATCTGACTCTTTGTGACCCCATGGACTGTAGCCTACCAGGCTTCTCCGTCCATGGGATTCTCCAGGCAAGAGTACTGGAGTGGATTACCATTTCCTTCTCCAGGGGATCTTCCTGACCCAGGGATCAAACCTGGTTCTCCCACACTGGAGGCAGACGCTAAATTCATGTGTAACATTTAAGATATATACAATATATATGTTGTATGTAGTATATAGAAACTACACACTGTGTATATGCAGTATTAGTTTTTCAGTGTGTGTAATGTTTAAGATATATACAATATATATGTTACATATGCCATTCCCTTCTCCAGGGGATCTTCCTGACCCAGGGATCAAACCTGGTTCTCCCACACTGGAGGCAGACGCTAAATTCATGTGTAACATTTAAGATATATACAATATATATGTTGTATGTAGTATATAGAAACTACACACTGTGTATATGCAGTATTAGTTTTTCAGTGTGTGTAATGTTTAAGATATATACAATATATATGTTACATACATGTGTGTGAAAAGTGAGAGTCACACAGTCGTGTCCAGCTCTTTGGAACCCCATAGACTATACAGTTCATGGAATTCTCCAGGCCAAAATACTGGAGTGGGTAGCCTTTCCCTTCTCCAGGGGATCTTCCCAGTGCAGGAATCGAACCCAGGTCTCCTGCATTTCAGGCAGACACTTTTCTAGCTGACCCACAAAGGTGTGTATCCTATTCCTTCTCCAGTGGATATTCCCGACCGAGGAATCAAACTGGGGTCTCCTGCATTGAGGGAAGATTCTTTACTAACTGAGATATCAGGGAAGTCTACTTTGCCAAGAAAGGTCCATCTAGTCAAGGCTATGGTTCTTCCTGTGGTCATGTATGGATGTGAGAGCTGGACTGTGAAGAAGGCTGAGGTGAGGTGAAGTCACTCAGTCGTGTCCGACTCTTTGCGACCCCGTGGACTGTAACCTACTAGGCTTCTCTGTCCATGGGATTCTCCAGGCAAGAATACTGGAGTGGATTGCCATTTCCTTCTCCAGGGATCTTCCTGACCCAGGGATTGAACCTGGGTCTCCCGCATTGGAGGCAGAAGAAGAAGGCTGAACACTGAAGAACTGATGCTTTTGAGCTGTGGTGTTGGAGAAGACTCTTGAGAGTCCCTTGGACTGCAAGGACATCCAGCCAGTCCATTCTGAAGGAGATCAGCCTTGGGTGTTCTTTGGAAGGAATGATGCTAAAGCTGAAACCCCAGTACTTTCGCCACCTCATGCAAAGAGTTGGCTCATTGGAAAAGACTCTGATGCTGGGAGGGATTGGGGGCAGGAGGAGAAGGGGACAACAGAGGATGAAATGGCTGGATGGCATCACCAACTTGATGGACATGAGTCTGAGTGAACTCTGGGAGTTGGTAATGAACAGGGAGGCCTGGCGTGCTGCGATTCATGAGGTCGAAAAGAGTCAGACACGACTAAGCGACTGAACTGAACTGAACAGTATTTAGCTTTTGAGTATGTGGAAAGAATATCCTGAATATAAAAATATGTTTATAACTTAGAGGTGAGTTGTAATGTGGAATATGAAGATATTTTAATGAACTTTCATATTTTGTATACTCATGACAGGATGAGAGCTTAAAAGGCAAACAATGTCTTAGTCTTATTATGAAAATATGTTTGACTTTTGGTCTGCCTGAAAAAGACTGGTGATCTCCCAGAGCTGCTTGGACTACACTTTGAGAACCCTGACTTAATAAGATATTCTAATATGGTAGTACATATTAGGGGAGTGTGTGTGTGTGTGTGTGTGTGTGTGTGTGTGTGTGTGTGTGTTGGGGCAATATTCCATCAGTTCAGTTCAGTTGCTCAGTCGTGTGCGACTCTTTGCGACCCCATGAACCGCAGCATGCCAGGCCTCCCTGTTCATCACCATCTCCCGGAGTTCACTCAGACTCACGTCCATCGAGTCCGTGATGCCATCCAGCCATCTCATCCTCGGTCGTCCCCTTCTCCTCCTGCCCCCAATCCCTCCCAGCATCAGAGGCTTTTCCAATGAGTCAACTCTTCGCATGAGGTGGCCAAAGTAATGGAGTTTCAGCTTTAGCATCATTCCTTCCAAAGAAATCCCAGGGTTGATCTCCTTCAGAATGGACTGGTCGGATCTCCTTGCAGTCCAAGGGACTCTCAAGAGTCTTCTCCAACACCACAGTTCAAAAGCATCAATTCTTCAGCGCTCAGCTTTCTTCACAGTCCAACTTTCACATCCATACA
>SJYX01024564.1:628180-641923 GCA_006410675.1 Oreotragus oreotragus
CTTAGGGATTGGAATGAAAACTGACCTTTTCCAGTCCTGTGGCCACTGCTGAGTTTTCCAAATTTGCTGGCATATTGAGTGCAGCACTTTCACAGCATCAACTTTTAGGATTTGAAATAGCTCAATGGGAATTCCATCACCTCCACTAGCTTTGTTCATAGTGATGCTTCCTAAGGGCCCCTTGACTTCACATTCCAGGATGTCTGGCTCTAGGTGAGTGATCACAGCATCGTGAATATCTGAGTCATGAAGATCTTTTTTGTACAGTTCTTCCATGTATTCTCTTCCTAATATCTTCTGCTTCCATTAGGTCCATACAATTTCTGTCCTTTATTGAGCCCGTCTTTGCATGAAATGTTCCCTTGGCATCTTTAATTTTCTTGAAGAGATCTCTGGTATTTCCCTTTCTATTGTTTTTCTCTATTTCTTTGCACTGATCACTGAGGAAGGCTTTCTTATCTCTCTTTGCTAGTCTTTGGAACTCTGCATTCAAATGGGTATATTTTTCCTTTTCTCCTTTGCCTTTTGCTTCTCTTCTTTTCACAGCTATTTGTAAGGCCTCCTCAGACAACCATTTTGCCTTTTAGCATTTCTTTTTCTTGATAATATAATCAGCTTTATATACTGGATGGCCTCAAAAACTCAATGGATTGAGTTTGATTAAGCCCCAGGAGTTGGTGTTGGACAGAGAAGCTTGGTGTGCTGCAGTCCATGGGGTCACAGAGAGACACGACTGAGTGACTGAACTGAACTGAACTGATCACTTTCCTGGTGGCTCAGTGGTAAAGAATCCACCTGCCAATGCCAGAGGTGTGGGTTCAACCCCTGGGTCAGAAAGAGCCCCTGGAGAAGGAAATGGCAACTCACTCCAGTATTCTTGCCTGGAAAATTTCATGGAAAAAGAAGCCTGATGGGCTATACAGTCCATGCGGTTGCAAAGAGTCTGACAGGACTTAGTAAGTAAGCAACACTAACGATATGTTTTTGGTGATCTTTTGAGGTATAAAGTGGAGAAAAGGTAGGGTGGCACGTAAGAGGGCCAATAGATCGAGTGCGAACGTCATGGTGTGAGTGCAGTACTCATAGTGAATATATACATATAGAAACTTACACATATTGAAACATACAAGGGTGCGTGCATGCTCAGTTGCTTCAGTCACGCCCAAGTCTTTGTAACCCGGTGGACTAGCCTGTCAGGCTCCTCTGTCCATGGGATTCTCCAGGAAAGAATACTGGAGTGGGTTGCCATGCCCTCCTCCAGGNGGCTCCTCTGTCCATGGGGATTCTCCAGGCAAGAATACTGGAGTGGGTTGCCTTGCCCTCCTCCAGGGAATCTTCTCAACCCAGGGATCAAACCCAGGTCTCCTGATTGCAGCTGGATTATTGACTGTCTGAGCTACCCGGGAACCAGGGTTTCCTGCATTGCAGGCAGATTCTCTACCAGCTGAGCTACCCGGGAAGCCCAGGACATCTGGAACCACTGGCTAATAATGAAGAGAAGCCAGCACATGGGCCACCTGGGAGAAGGACCTTCTCTGCAAAAGAAACAGCCAGCAAAGGTGCTCCTGGCAGAAAGGAGATGAGAAACTATTGACGTAGTCAGATAATTCCACACTTCCGTCATAAAAACCTGCTTGTTGTTCAGTCGTTAAGGTGTGTCTGACTTTTTGCGACCCTAGGGACTGTAACGTGCCAGGACTCCCTGTCCTTCCCCATCTCCTGGAGTTCCTCAAGCTCACGCCCATCGAATCAGCGATGCCATCCAACCGACTCATCCCCTGACACCCCTTTAAGGTCCTCCTGCCGTCAGTCTTTCCCAGCAGCAGGGTCTCTTCCAATGAGATAGCTCTTTGCATCAGGTGGCCAAAGGATTGGAGCTTCTTCAGCATCAGTCCTTCCAATGAATATTCAGGATTGATTTCCTTTAGGATTGACTGGTTTGATCGCCTTTCTGTCCAAGGGACTCTCAAGAGTCTTCTGCAGCACCACAGTTTGAAAGCATCAATCCTCAGAAAGTTACGTGTATAAATTTCAGTCACTAGAAATGACTTTTGTTTCAATTTAATAAAAGGTTTGCCAAATCTAGGAGTGTGATTCTGTCTAACAAAGATGCCCTGGTTTTATCATAATGCTGCTTTACTCATAGCTCTCTCACTTGTGGAGTCTAAACCATGTCTTGTACCTCTTTTTCTACTAATTTTGAATACTTGGATTTCAGGGAGTATTCATAGTTATTTTCTCTAACTCGGGGAAATAAAATATTTAATAAAAACATGTATTTAAGCAGCTAAAATACATGCCTTTATAAATTTAACTTATGAATATGGCAAAATAATTTGTTAAAATTAGCCATATGTGGAAAATTTAAATTTGCCTTTAAATCTTTATCTTAAAGATTAAATCTTAAATCTGATGCAATTATGTATAGCTACTTTTCTTAAGAAATCCTCAAGTAGAATTTTCATTTATCATTGAAATGACTTTTATTTATGATTTTACAAAATGGAATTTATAATACTTTATCCCAGAATATGCCTGAAAAAATTTATGGTAGCATAATCTATTTTGTATTCNAAAAAAAAAAAAATTTGTAATGTATTTGCTATCAGAACCTGTGGAAATAACAGTTAAACAAATGGTTTAATACAGTTTGCCCATTATATGAAAACACTCCATTTTACAGAATGCATTTGCCATCTTCCCCCCAGGGATTGTACATTTTATTGTTTTGTGACTCAGTATTTTACATCTGATTCATCAATGATATGGAATCTAGAAATCAAACAGTGTTTCAGATTTATTTCTCATGTGACTGATAGAGGGTCCATATGCATTTCTTTCCTCTTCATCCTATTCGTGTCCAGATACTTGGTTACTGTTCTTAGAAACCTGCTCATCATCCTGGCTGTCAGCTTTGACTCCCCCTCCACACACCCGTGTATCTCTTTCTCTCTAATCTGCCCTCTGATGCTATCTGTTTAAGCATAGCTAGAGTCCCAGCGATGGTGAGAACACGCAAGCGCAGCAGCCGAGCTTCACGTGTGCGAGCTGCCTCATCCATCTCTGTTTTGTCCTGTCTTTTCCCTACTTGGAAATTCTTCTCCTCGCTGCTATGGCCTGTGGCTGCTATGTGGCCACATGTCACCCTCCTGAGGCACATGGTCATCATGAACCCTTGCTTCTGTGTTCTGCTGATAGCTGGATGGCATCACGGACTTGATGGACTTGAGTCTGAGTGAACTCCGGGAGATGGTGATGAACAGGGAGGCCTGGCGTGCTGCGATTCATGGGGTCGCAAAGAGTCAGACACGACTGAGCGACTGAACTGAACTGAACTGAACTAATGGATGGACAGGCTGGCTCAGCTTTCAGTGCAGGAGATCCGGGAGATGTGGGTTTGATCCTTGGGTTGGGAAAATCCCCTGCAGGAGGAAATGGCAGCTCACTCCAGTATTCTTCATAGGCTAGGACAATCTCATGGACAGAGGAGCCTGGCGGGCTACAGGCCATGGGGTTGCAAAGACTGGGACATGACTAAGTGACGGAGCATTTGGATGATCTGATTGATGGGTATCTCAAGAGTTTGTTAACAAGAACTGCTGCAGGCTATTTGTATATTTAATTGTATTTGATTAGCTTATTGTAAACATATTTACTCTCTTCCTCTCACCTTCATGGAGTCAACATACTTCCTGTTTGGTTTTAGATTCAGCCACACAACTTGCTTAGGCCCACAGAATGGGCAGAAGCAACTGTGCGCTGATCTCAGCCCAGACCCTTCCAAGCCTTGCAAGTTCTGCTTGTTCTCTGGAGCATCTGCTGTTAGCCTGGGGAGAGAAAGCCCAGCAAGACAGACAGACACATCTCTCTAGCTAAGCGTGGCCACGATCAGACAAAAACACCCTCAGATGCACGAGAAGGCCTCGTCTCAATCCGAAGAGCTCAGCCTAGACCAGGCTGAATTTCAGAATGGTTTGTTACTGCATACTCTGCGGTCGTAACTACAACTTGCATGTCTAGATGAAGGATATATTCCTAGAACTAGAATCGCTGAGACTGAGCATGTCCCTAATTCAGTGTATTATAGATTTCATTCTTTATTGATATTCTTAATATATGTTTAATGGTAAAATATAGCCTGAGTCATTAGAAGTCATGATTTATAGTTTCTATATTTGGAAATTCAGCCAAGCATGATACCATCCTGATACTGTTAATCCTAATAGCTTATTCTTACTTTATATGTTAATTCCACTTACCTATATAAATTATAGACATGGATGTCTTATTTTTATAGAAGCACAAAGTTAAAGATAAGATACTCTACTGCCTAGAACGGGCTTCCTTGGTGGCTCAGCGGATGTCTCACCTGCAGTGCAGGAGACACAGAGACATGGGTTCGATCCCTGGGTTGAGAAGATCCCCTGGGAGAGAAAATGGCAACCCACTCCAGTATTCTTGCCTGGAAAATCCCCTGGACAGAGGAGGCTGTTTGGCCACAGCCCAAGGGTTCACAAAGAGTCGGACACGACAGAGTGAGCCCCTACACACACTGCCTCAAATAATAAAGTCAAATATGTAAATTTTGTATAAATAAGTAGATTGTCTTAAAATGATTTACGCGGGTATTCTGGAAGTAGAGTATGCCTGTTAAACTTCTCAGATTCCCCAATAAAATATCTGTCCTCTCAGATCCTAAATCTACATGGAAATGAAGTTGCATTTCAGGTACTTACCAGGGAGTAAAATTTGGACCTGAGAGCAGCTCAAAAGCTACAAAATCACCTTGAAAACCACGTTAGCTGCTTAAGTATTGTTGATCCACCCACTTTTCCAGACATTATAAGTGCCTGTCAAGAGCCGCTGAGAGTCGTGGATATCGGGATCACATAGGTTTTCCACCCACTTGTCTGACACTGAATTGGCTGTTGAGTTGTCATTAACTTATATTGAGAGACGTTAGAGGAAACGTCTCTGTGAAGGTTATAGTTGCAACTATTTTAAGTTGTTGATATTATTTAGCATATACTACAGGGTCTTCTCTTTGAAATGTCATAATAAATTTTTTCCCATCCTACATCAACACCATATATTTCTTTGTCTCAAATTTTAAACTATTTTAAATTCATTCAGCATTGTGTATTGCTTGGGTTTTTGAAAACCACTCTGAGCCTTACAAGAACATAGCAAAGTATGAATGTGGATGTAAATAAAAATCTGGTTGAAGTGTGATAAGGCGAGGCAGGCCTCAGGATGTTCTTTCTCTATGACATTAAATTATGAGACAGAGGCGGGTCCTTCCACTCATACTTCATTCCTCTGTGTAGCTATTATTTAACTGCCTGCTTGTTTTGGCATTAGGTTAACAAGAATGGATGTGTAGCATGGCGGCTCCTGGTTCTCTGTTCCACTTTGGAATGCAAAGAAAATGTGACCTTGGGAAACAGGTGCAGGATGATAGTCGTAAGATCTATCAAGCAACTCCACTGATTCATGACATGTCATGGGCCTTAGCACACTAAAAATTATATGGTGCTCGCAGACTTTTACTGGGTAGAGAAAGAGGAATACCTTTCAACAGTTCAAATGACTATCTTATTCTTTTAGTCTCAGATTGCCTGTACAAAGACCCCGAGTCAGTATTTTCAAACCATACAGATAACAGACATGTATACTTGTTAAGGGTTAAAATAGTTAATAATTAAAAGTTGAAAACATTTAAAAAATACACAAATGTTCTTAATTATCACTGTGTGAATTATTTTTGAGTACATATAATAATGAAAAATTTCTAGTAATTTTTTCTGTACAAAAATCTTTAAATGATTTGAACTATATATTTTTTTGTGTTTGAGGTTATTCTTTGGCTTAACCTAACTTGCTTGAGTTAGCAAAATTTTTAAAGAACATGTGTACACCCAAGGCAAATTCACGTTGATGTATGGCAAAACCAATACAGTATAGTAAAGTAAAATAAAGTAAAAAAAAAAAAAGTCCTGAATGACAGAGCTGGAAAAAATTGTTTTTAAAGAAACATTAAAAAAACCTGGAGCTGTCAAAGAACATCTGTTTGTTTTGAAACACACACATATACACCCACAAGATTTGCTCTCAAAGCATGCCTAAAAACTCTGTGATATTTATAAAAGGAAATCAGTCCTGAATATTCATTGGAAAGACTGATGCCGAAACTCCAAAACTTTGGCCACCTGATGTGAAGAACTGACTCGTTGGAAAAGACCCTGATGCTGGGAGAGACTGAAGGCAGGAGGAGAATGGGACTACTGAGGATGAGATGGTTGGGTGGCATCACTGACTCAATGGACATGAGTTTGGGGGTTCTCCGGGAGTTGGTGATGGACAGGGAGGCCCGGCGTGCTGCAGTCCATGGGGTCAGAAAGAGTTGGACAGGACTGAGCGACTGAACTGAACTGGACAGGACTTCCCAGGTGGCTCCCGTGGTAAAGAACCTGCCTGCCAAAGCAAGAGACATAAGAGACCCGGATTCAATCCCTTGCCAGGGTTGGGAAGGTTCCCCTAGCCAACTCACCCAAGTACTCTTGTCTGGAGAATCCCATGGGTGGAGGAGATGGCAGGCTGCAGACCATGAGGCTGTAGAGTCGGCCGTGACGGAAGCTCATGCACGTGTGGAGCTGGAAGAACTGTTCCTTCTTAGTACGTGTGAAACACGAGGAAGCCAACCGTCCTGCCAACACTGCCAAGTGCTGCAAGGAAAGCTGCCTTTTCACTGAACAGAGAATTAGGGACAAAATCTTCTGAGACACTGTGACCACAAGTTTGCCAGTGATGGCTTACAGGACAAATCACATCACCCAGGCTGCCCAAGATACCTTAGGATGTGAGTGTCATTTAAATGGGAGTAAACCAAGGCACTTTGCAAAAATCATTGCCAATGCTGTCTAGAAGGAGGCCACTGATCTTAGACAACAAAGAATGTGCAGCAATAACTGGCCAAGGAAAAAGAATCGCTGACCATGAACAAGAATTAAAGATAAAAACAAAGCACTAGAAATAAAAAAATGACCTGCAAAGAGGACTTCAAATATTGGAGTCATCAGTCACATATTAGTAAATTACGATACATAATGTGCTTAAAAGAGAAAAGCTTGAAAAGATCTTTGAAGTGCAAGAAACTACTAAAAAGGACCAAACAGATTTGGGGGAAAAAAGAATATCTAAGAATTGAAGGATAAAATAGAATTGGAAATAAAATAGAATGGCTTAATGGATGTACTTAACAGGTAATTAGATGAAACAATAGGAAAATTAGTTAATTGTAAGACTGAAAAGAGGAAATTGTCTTCAGTTTTGGCAGTCTTTGTGATTTGAAGTGAGACGCTTCCAAGTATTGCAGTTTGATCTAGAAAATGAAGGAACTGGAAGAAAAGACTGTTTTCATAAACTCCAGGTTAAACTTTCATAAATTCCAGGTTAAACTTTCATAAACTGTGGTTATAGCAGTGGTGATGCTGATGATAGTAGTAACTGTTTCTACTGACTTCTATGCATGTTCCCAATACTACAATATATTGAGCTCAATTTTTAAAAAATCATTATTGATTTGTAAACATTTAAAACATATTCTAGATACTATATCTTTACCAGTTATATACACTGAAAATACCTGTTTCTTCTGAGCAGACTGTATTTTATAAAGTCATTTGTTAAATGAATAATAATTCAATATAATCATTTTTATTATTATTTTCTTTTAGTTTGTGGTTCCTGTGCCTTGTTAAGTGTCATTATTTGAACTAAATGAACATTCTATCTTCCCACTTATTTACTACTATTTTATAAAATTTATTCTTATTTAATATCTTTGTCCTTTAATGCAGTTTTACATTTTTGTAAAATATACATTCAAGGCTAGATATATTCAAAGGTTCTTAGAATTTAAACATATGTGTTCTGAATCTTTTCCCCTCTAATTTATTGAAACTCCAATTGTTTTAAGTTATTGATCTTGTTATGTGGCAAATCTCTTGAACCCTTTTATTATAATTATTGCCTACACATTATCCCATGTTTGTTACATACATGACCAAGTCATGTATGCAGAATAACACTCTTCTTTATGATTCTTTTCAACTTTTACACTTTTATCACTGTCTAATTTTTTATGACTGCATTGAATGAAACTTCATTACAGTGTTGAAAACAAATGATCCTAACCAACAGCCTGTCTCCTTTTCTCACTTGTTAATGGTCAAGTAACCCCAGCACTCATTACCAGACAAAGGAGTCTGCTTTTTCTCTCTTAACTATTTATTATGAACATTTTACTAGATTACCAATTAATTCTTAATAAAATAATTTCTAACAGCTGCAGAGTGATCCATGAATGGATGCATTGTAGTTAATTTAACTACAATTCTATGGTTAGATGTTTAAGTTCTTTTGTTTTTTTTTTTCCATTTTAGAAATGACTCTTCAATGAACATTCTTTTAGCTAAATCTGTGCAAAGGGGTTTAACTATGTAAGTTAAATTTCAGGTACCTACTTTACATTTTTGTACACATATTAAAATGTATCACCTATATAAGATTAAAAACAAGAAATGCTTCTTACAAATCACTCTAAAGTATGAGGTATTTTAAAGAGCTTTGGAAAAACCTAGAACTTTATATTATACCACACTGCCTTGATAGATTGTCTTATAATAGCATTTAAAGACAAGAAGCTTAATAATTTGTGAGAGGAAGTCCTGATGCCCTTCAGAAATATGATGAAATATATGGATGTTCTCTACAGAAATAAAGTAGACTTTTGCACATTGACATAAGCACTTTGTGTACAGTTTTAGGGGTTCATGGATCTGTTAAACTTTCTCCATTGACTCAAAGTTAAGACCCTTTGACCTCAAAGAATTGTATTCATTAAGACATTCAACAAATATTGATTGAATGTCCATTATGACAGTGACTGTGAAATGTACTATGTACATGTAAAGAGCAATCACCACCCACGCACTCTAGGTCCTCACGGTGTGAGGCAGAAACTAACGCCGGCGTTCAAGTAAAGCGGGACACACAGTACTTTTGAGGAGGAGCTATGCGTTCTTACCCCAGTGACCTTCTTTGGGGGTTTTGGTGACAGTGCAAGATCTAATTTCCAGCACCATTTTGTCATTATGTAAAAGTCCCCAAAGCCAAGACAGACACAGGTCTGGACGAATGAGAACGAGCTCCTGCAGGAACCCGTGACTCCGGCCTTCCCGCCGGGGCGGCCCGCGCCTTCCGAGCCTCGCGTTTCGCCGCCCCGCGCTGCCCCGAGCAGGGAGAGGGCCGTGCGTCGTTTCGGTTCAGCCAGCCCGCTGCGGCGCACAGTGTTTTCTTCGCAGTTTTGCAAGAATGTCTGCAGGTTATCTTGCTGAAAAGGAATAACAGATCCCTTAGGCTTTATAGAAGAAGCTTTGTCTGCGCTTGCTTTCTAAAACGTCGCTGACAACTTGAAAATAAATAAATGGATAAAACGCTGTGGCTGAACTGATTGTAGTGATGGACAAGGCGCCTGCTCTGGGGAAGTATGGCCGCAGGCCGGCTGTGCGGAGGATGGATTTTAAGCCCCGAACTTGATCTTACCTGCAGCGCTTGTTGCCTCTTGGCCTGAAGAGCAGATGATTATTTTCGCTGGACCTCTCAGCTGCCCCTCAGACCTCCCGCACGTTTCACTGGTTTCTACACTCAGAGGAGGCATTCTGCCTGTGGCTGGATTAACCTCACTGGTTTTTTATTTTTTTTAATCTTTAAAAGGAGGGTGTCAAATTGGTCAACGCTTCCTTGGGTGTATTTCTATTCCATCAATCTTTTGAAATGAAATTGCTTACACCTGTTTCTAGGGAGGTTTCAGGAGGGAGTCTTCATTCCAAGTGATTAATACATACAGTGTCTTCCTCACTAACAAATAAGGCTAAAAACAGCACACAGAAATACTCCTTTAGGGTTAAGAGGCAGGGGATGTATATTATGTATATATAATATATATATATATATATGCACTTATGGCTGGTTTGTGTTGTACAGCAGAAACCAACACAACGCTGTAAAGCGATTATTGTCCAACTACAGATAAAAATACTATAAAAAATACTTCTTTAAGTTTGCAGCAAGTTTCAGGGGCAAAGTCTAGTTACCAAATTTGCATATATATCTTTGCTTATCAACCCACATTTAATTTTCATATGTATCAGAAAGTAAAAGATTCATGGAAAGAAGAACTATAACCATAATATAATAAAGCCAGTTACTCAGTGCATCTATCACTACTGAAACTTATATATCATTTGACTTATCCTACATATATGGTCTTGGATACAATTATGTTAAGTGTCAATCAGTTTCTTACCCAGAATTGGCAAAATTAACTGTCAAAGTAAAATAGCATCCATTTCAAAGAATGGTTGAATAATTCCTCTAATAAATGTTTAATATTCATATAAGCTATTGAATCATTAGTTCATGCCCAGTGTTGAACTTGATCTAAGACTTAAAGCCTTGATCTTTTGTTTCATGAATATTTAATTGGACTGAACTCTTTTCCTTTTACAGTGTGAGTGAGAATGAAACATTCTTTACTACTAAAGTTACCCGTTGTGCTTGGCATTTTAATTTACTTTCTTAAACTTTTTAACCAAGGACCATTTCAATTCCAATGAGCATACTTTATCACACTTTTTCAGATGAATACATTTTCTCTTTGAAGTTTTTTTTTTTCTTTTTAATTCTTTGGAAGGTTGAGAATATTTCTCATCTAGTTTTGGCTTACTAACGAGACACTGAGGTCACACAGAAATTCTTTTATGGTCTGGGGATTTTGGTTGGTAGGTGGCTAACTATAGCTCAAAGAATGTTTCATCATTCTACTAGAAATTATCAAATGTGATCATATTCATTTCTCTGCTTAATGGAATATTTGATTTATTAAGAATTAAGTGAATTAATATAAATCACTATCTCTTGAAGAGAATTTAATAAGAATCACCAGTCATGGTTATGAAATTGTTTATACTTGTTTTGAGGGGGTTACTTTTCAAATGATTAGTACGTGCAGTGTCTTCCTCAGTAATAATTAATGATAAAAATAAAATATATAAGTATCCTTTTAAAATAAGTGTGTAGTAAGTTTGGAACAAAGTAATTCCCTCCCAAATATTGTCTATCTTCATTACATAGTGAAGTGGAATGAGAATCTTTAATATTGGCAGGCAGTGAATTTTTACTATATATTCTATACATCATGTATATACTATATACATATATAGACATTAATTAAAAGAACTACACTGAATAATTTATTAGAAAATGATCATTATTAATAATAGTTTAATTACAAAGCTTCAAATGTTTAAGTATTTTATGACCGCCCAAGCATTTTCTTTTTTCTCATTTTATTCTCATCATGATGAGCAGATGATGTTCCCATATATTTACTAAGTAATATAATTACGTTAAGATAACATATTTTTAAAACCCAATGTGACTATCTTTCAGCTATTTGCTGTTACATAAATTTCAGTGTTTTGCACATATATTGAGAAGATCATTGCTTACATTTGGGATTTCATTTATTTAAACCAGTTATTTCTATATTCTTTTAAATGCAGATTTTATCCAGATATTACAGAGGTGCAAAAATGGTGAACATAAGACTGAACTGAACCTGGAAATATCCTTTGTTTTGTGCACTGTTCATTATTTTAAAATAGGAAATACAATCTGTATTCCCAGCTTTTCCTGAAAAGTAGGAATGATAGGCAAGGAAGATTCAATGTCTCTGTGTGGAAGTCATCAGATAGTGCCAAGGAGTTGTTGTCTCTTTTGATGTAAGACATTCTGTTTTCAGTAACCCCATCCTTGTGTCTTCCTGACACAGACACGGTGTCTCATGCTGATCTAAGAACAAAATATGTTGACACTATATTAAGTACCAGAATTTTTTTCATGAACGCACTTTATTCTTTTGTGTTTTGTGACCTAACTACTTCAGGTTATTGCTTTGTGACCTTTGTTGAGTCACTAACTTCTACTTCTGGGTTGTTTATACTGAGTTCTTATTTAAATTTCTTCATTGCTTATACGTCCCTTAAGCAGTGGTGTTTGTATATGGAAGATCAGATATGATCGCATTGTGGAAGGCCTTCTTCTCAACCCACAAAATTCTCCTAGGAAGCTTCTAATCTCAGCTTTAAAGTGAAAAGTCTTACATCTCTATCTGTAGTCTCTTCAGCCGTGTCCAACTCTGTGACCCTATAGACTCTAGCCTGCCAAGCTCCTCTGTCCATGGGATTCTCCAGGCAAGAACACTGGGGTGGGTTGCCATGCCTTCCTCCGGGGATCCTCCCTGCCTAGGAATTGAACGCTTGTCTCCTGTGTTACAGGCAGATTCTTTACAGCTGAGCCACTGGGGAAGCCAGGTGCTTTACTACCAAGTATAAGCTTTACATTCCTTCATACCATATATTATTATCCGGGATATCTTTGGGAATTTATGGCAATTATTTTTTGCTCTCTTGACATGCAAAAATGCCATAGATATTCCCAATACTTTTTTCATACCTATATCCAATGTTTTTGTTAATAAAATAAATACATGATTAGCTACACATCCATCTGAATGAAAGGAAATCAGACATTTTGCTGAGGAGTGAAATTCTACATTTTACATTTAAGAAACATACATGTCCTTTATTATTTATTATGTCATAAGGAAGAATCATTTTACTCTCACAGTCTGCAAATAGCACTTTGTAGTAACGGAGTGATGCATAAGTTGGAAACGTTCCCAGCAATGACTGCTGCAGTTTTTCAGCAATCAATAGACAAGCCTGCAGATTTGTCATATGGAATGCTAAAGCACAATTTTAAATTGGGGGGTAGTGTTCTTAGAAAGCCATTATGACAATGTGGCTTTTTTTCATGAATTTTTAAGAGTTTTAGAGCATTCGATTAGTTTAACTCACCTTCTGTAATGTACAAGAGAAAAATCTCTTAGATTTGCTTTCATTCAGTTCAGTTCAGTTCAGTTGCTCAGTCGTGTCCTACTCTTTGCGACCTCATGAATCACAGTGCCAGGCCTCCCTGTCCATCACCATCTCCCAGAGTTCACTCATCTCACGTCCATCGAGTCGGTGATGCCATCCAGCCATCTCATCCTCTGTCGTCCCCTTTTCCTCCTGCCCCCAAATCCCTCCCAGCATCAGAGTCTTTTCCAATGAGTCAACTCTTCGCATGAGGTGGCCAAAGTAAAGGAGTTTCAGCTTTAGCATCATTCCTTCCAAAGAACACCTAGGGCTGATCTCCTTTAGAATGGACTGGTTGGATATCCTTGCAGTCCAATCAGGGACTCTCAAGAGTCTTCTCCAACACCACAGTTCAAAAGCATCAATTCTTTGGCGCTTAGCTTTCTTCACAGTCCAACTCTCACATCCATGCATGACCACAGGAAAAACCATAGCCTTGGCTAGACAGACCTTAGTTGGCAAAGTAATGTCTCTGCTTTTGAATATGCTGTCTAGGTTGATCATAACTTTTCTTGCAAGGAGTAAGCATCTTTTAATTTCATGGCTGCAGTCACCATCTGCAGTGATTTTGGAGCCCCCGAAAATAAAGTCTGATACTGTTTCCACTCTTTCCCCATCTATTTGCCATGAAGTGATGGGACCGGATGCCATGATCTTTGTTTTCTGAATGTTGAGCTTTAAGCCAACTTTTTCACTCTCC
>SJYX01024564.1:642023-764022 GCA_006410675.1 Oreotragus oreotragus
GAGGATGAGATGGCTGGATGGCATCACGGACTCGATGGACGTGAGTCTGAGTGAACTCTGGGAGATGGTGATGGACAGGGAGGCCTGGCGTGCTGCGATTCATGGGGTCGCAAAGAGTTGGACACGACTGAGCGACTGAACTGAACTGAACTGAACTGAAAATGCAATAGTGATGTGAACTCATAGGCATTTTCTGTCCTCAATTATACAAGGCTTTGTTCAGTACACATTTACAGCTGCATTTGCCGTGGTTACTCTGAATAAAATTTACCACTCTCTGTCATGGCATGAAGTGATAAGTGGCATTAAATAATATGAACTTGCAAGCCATCACTCCAGTTTATGTGATTATTCAATGCCCTTGCCTAAACAATGATGTATGTGTGTGCTAAGTCACTCAGTCATGTCTGACTCTTTGTGACCCCATGGGCTGTATCCCATCAGACACATCTATCCATGGGATTTTTCCGGGAAAAAATACTGGAGTGGGTTGCCATGTCCTTCTCCAGGGAATCTTCCTGACCCAGGGATTAAACCCGCAACTCCTGTGTCTCCTGCATTGTCAGGCAGATTCTTTACCACTGAGCCATCTGGGAAGCCCCACCAAAGCAAAGACAAAATTTACTAAAAATCAATATACTTATCTTGTGATCATATTTAAAGATTTTTAAAGTTGAAAGATAAAATCTAATCTAAAGGAAAAAAGAGAAATACTTTGATGTGATTTAATCAAGATAATGAAAATTTAATAACGATTATAAATTCATGGAGGCTTCTTCATGGGGAAAGGAAGGTGACCAACACAATAAAAGTTTGATCAGACACATATATTACTTGACTAAAGGAGATCAGTCCTGGGTGTTCTTTGGAAGAACTGATGCTAAAGCTGAAACTCCAGTACTTTGGCCACCTCATGTGAAGAGTTGACTCATTGGAAAAGACTCTGATGCTGGGAGGGATTGAGGGCAGGAGGAGAAGGGGACAAAAGAGGGTGAGATGGCTGGATGGCATCACTGACTCGATGGACGTGAGTTTGAGTGAGCTCCGGGAGTTGGTGATGGACAGGGAGGCTTGGGGTGCTGCGATTCATGGGGTCACAAAGAGTCGGACACGACTGAGTGACTGAACTGACTGAAATGACTGACTGAAGGGTTATTTAATAGTGGAATGGCTGTACCATTCACTATTTGTGTCCCCCACCCCCCACACCGTATGTTCTGCCAACTCTTTATTATAAGCCAATTTCCTGTATGAAAAGGTTTGGTGAGGGCATCAATAATAAGTGATCTTTTATTTAGTAAAAATCAAGTATAAAAATTTACCAGAGCACCAATTAGCAAGCTGTGTTGCTGGACTTCATAATGTTTCATCTATAGAACGAAGACTTAGTGGTAAGTCTTGCAATAAGATTCTTGGAGTATTGGGTTATGCCAAAGTAAGACACAGAGAAGGGGACTGAATACCTCCTTCCTGCTAGGGAGTTCCTGTTAACATGATTGAAGCCAGGGCAAACGAAACATGAGCCATCACTGAATTAAAGAGATGGAGGGGACTTCAGGTCCCCACTTCCTCCTGATATTTGTCATATTCTGTGATCCACTCATGCAGTTAGGCAGATTTCAAGACTTATGAGTCATTTCAGAAACCTTTGTCCACAATCTTCGGACAGAGAATAAGAACTAACATATGCCGAAGATTTGTGTATACCTGGTACTTCAGTTCAGTTCAGTAGCTCAGTCGTGTCCTACTCTTTGCGACCCCATGAACCTCAGCATACCAGGCCTCCCTGTCCATCACCAACTCCCGGAGTCCACCCAAACCCATGCCCATTGTGTCGGTGATGCCATCCAACCATCTCATGCTCTGTTGTCCCCTTCTCCTCCTGCCCTCAGTCTTTCCCAGCATCAGAGTCTTTCCCAATGAGTCAACTCTCTGCATCAGGTGGCCAAAGTATTGGAGTTTCAGCTTCAACATCAGTCCTTCCAATGAACACCTAGGACTGATCTTCTTTAGGATGGACTAGTTGGTACTTCACCAGGCTCTTTTTTTTTTTTTTAAGAAAATTTTAATATTTTTTAGGTTAAATTTTATGGAGTATAGTTGCTTTACAATGTTGCATTAGTTTCTGCTGTACAGCAAAATCAATCAGCCTTACACATACATACATCCCCACCTTTTTGAACTTTCTTCCCATTCAGGTCAACACAGAGCACTGAGTAGAGTTCCCTGTACTATACAGTAGGTTCTCACTAGTTACCTACTTTATACACAGTATCAATAGTGTATAGGTTAAAGCATCTGCCTGGAATGCTGGAGACCCAGGTTCGATCCCTGGGTTGGGAAGATCCCCTGGAGAAGGAAATGGCAACCCACTCCAGTACTCTTGCCTGGAGAATCCCATGGAGGGAGGAGCCTGGTAGGCTACAGCCCATGGGGTCGCAAAGAGTCGGACACGACTGAGCGACTTTACTTACTTACTTATGTACATCAGGTGGTCACATCAACCCAAGAGGCAGATATTACTACAGTCCACATTATCTATGTGGAAAAAAGGTGATGCAGAGAGGTCATAGAACTTTCCAGTGCTACCTAGTAAGGAGCAGAGCTGGGCTCTAAATGTGAATGTGGAGACCTTCAGAGCCTGTATTTTTCTCACCACTCTGTTCTTCTTGTCATATTATGTGTGCTTGAAAAATAAATCTTTTTACTAAAGGCAAAAAGGCAAGCATTTAGTTGAATTACCTTGGATGAGTTTCAAAGAGATTTTCTTTTCTTTTATTTTTTTTTTGAGCTTCCATTTTACTTTATTTTACATTACAGTACTCTATTGGTTTTGGCATACATTGACATGAATCTGCCACGGGTGTACACGAACTCCCAAACATGAACCCCCCTCCCACCTCCCACCCCACATCATCCCTCTGGAGATTTTCTATATATATGCTATTCTAATTCTCCTGAATTTTAGAGTCAGGTACTGAGGTGTGCCCATGGATTCATTATGTTACACAGTGGTGAATATTTTTCCTCATCGAACTGTTTTAATAGCTACATTCAGGCTTGCACACACGACATGCATGTACAATACACACACATAAAGCAGATCCAGGAACCTAATGTTATTGCAGGAAGGACCAATATTTATGTTTGTAAAAATGCATAGACAGAAGTTTTCCATTAAGTAAGCAGAATAAAAAGGTGAAATTAAACCTGAATATCAAGTACCTTGAACATGTTAGCATCCATGGAGTGAATGTTAGAGTTAATGGAATACTGGAAAATTCAAAATCCTCTCTGCTTTACCCTGATGGGAAAACCTGTCAGTTTCCTTTTCTACCTTATTGGACCACGTTTTGTTGATTGTATTATTGTGCCAGGCAAGTTCTGGTTTGTGTCTCTAAGACACACATGCATGTTACTTCTTTAAAGAAAACTAAAGTGAGAAAAGTATGATTTGGTGCTATTGGTTGGCCCTTATTACCACTATGTCCATGTTTCCATCTCTTATTGCTTTGAGTCCTTTTTTTTTTTTTCCCCAATTCCATATTTTTTACTTCTGTTCAAGACTCAGCCCTAAAAATAACTTAGAATCTCACCATCCCACCCAGCACCCTTGAAATTGACTGTATTAGTCCACTAAAGCTATGCTATTAGCAGATAAAAACCTACCACCCTCCAAACTCCATTTCTGAATAAATAAGAGTCTAACATAGGAATTTGGGCCACTTGTCCACATCTTGCTGTCATTACATTTTCTCAATTATCATTCTTTGTGGACCTTCTCATCTTGACTATGGCTATTACCTCTTGCTTTCCACCTTGCCCTTGGTAGAAACAATGCAATTTTAAATTCCTCTATATGACAATCTCAAAAACTTTCAGAGCATAGATTTCTGTATCTGTACTGAACATGACCTAAGGAAATCCAAGGCATGAGGAATCTTGGACCCAGTTTAAAGCCCTGTAGGCTTGAGTAGCCAAGCTCACCCTTTGCTGAGTTCCCATCTGATAGGATCATTTCGCTACCCATCTCTGACTCCATCACTCAGACCATGGATCGTATATTCTATTTTCTCCTTGATTATAGTAGTGACCTTGTGTGTTCCATCCCTTCCAGGCACTCAAAATAATCTTGGTTGACATAGCTTTCATTGCTTACCTCTGTAAGTGGAGATTAGCAAATACATCTCAATTCATCTTAATAAACCCATGTGAAGCTGCTTTTTTAAGAAAAACAGTTCATGTTCACTTACTTTCTATTAAAAGCAGGAGGTTAGAAAATGCTGGAGATGTTGGAATATGAGTCAGTCTGCTGCAGTAACGTGGGTACTAATGGGTATGAAGTGGGCACACTTTAAAAAAAATTTTTTTGACTGCACTGCACAGCATGCAGGATCTTGATTCTCTGACCAGGGATGGAACCCATGACCTCTGCAGTGGAAGTGTGCAGTCCTAACTACTGGAACACCAGGGAAGTCCAAAATTGGGCAGATTTCTAATGGGTCCAAATACTGCCATTACTCAGGTATTAGAATAAGAAAGATGTAAAAGTAAGTTGAATAATCATTGTAGGAAATGTATTATAATTGTCATTAGCATTGTCTTTGTTTTCACCATAAAAGTGCCTGAAAGGTTTCTAAAACAAAATTTTGCTTCTTTTGCTTTCTTTGTGTTAACTGAATATTTTAGTGTAAAGGGGAGATATGTAGAGGTGAAAACCCACTAGAAATCACATTTTTGGTTGTTTTATTATTAATCAGTAAGAGGACTCAAAAGGCTTAGCATCAATTACCTGACCAGACAACGAACAGAAAAATGAAATTACATCCAATGAAATGGTGATAATTGGCTACTAGAGACTTGATTCACATGCCCTGTGATTGGATTTCCATCAAACCCCACCAAAGCTATGGCTCTCTGGGGTGCCATGATTCATGGGAGAAAGCTCCATGTAGTAGCAATATTACACAAAGGTGGAATGTGACAAGTCAAATTAGGCCAGTTAAAAACTTATAATTCTGAGACTGCTTCAATTTGTTCATACCAAATTGTGCAGTTGGTGGAAATTGTACTTGCCTACCTCCTCTGATTATTATTTTATCTTGTGCTTAATCTTGCTCAAATGAATGGAAGTTAGGTTATAGACAAAAATATATCGACCTTATTATTCCAGTTATTCCTGGTGCTAATTTTAAGGGTTTGTCCATTAATGAGTTTAGAAACTTTCCCCCTCTCCCTGATCAGAGTATCCATCCATTTAAGCTAACGTGGCACAGGGTACCCTCTGACTTCACTGTTCCCTGGCCTCCTTCTATTCATCTTTTAAGGTTATGCACTATCACATACAGTCATGAGATAGTTACTATAATTATCCTCATTTTTCATATCGGTTAAAAAGGTCTCAAAGCAAGTAGTTGGTTGATTGGGGATATGATCCAGGTTGGTTTGACCTCAAAGCCCCTGATCTTAGTATTAAGAATAATGCTTCTGGTGTCTGAATCATGCTACCAAGGAAAACAGGGACCAGGGGCGCCATACCAAGGCCTGGGCCTGTTACCACTGCAATCTAGGGTGGGCTATCTTGTGTCTGTGAAACCAGGGAGGTGTTGTCTAAGAAAGAGACATGATAGAACTAGGCAGACAGTCCCACTGAACCATCAGACAGAAGGGGCTAAGCAGATGGAGACTCCAAATACAACAGCCTGCCAAGGGAACTGGAAAAGAGCAAGAGAGTTCCAAGTGGAAGTCTGAAGCCAGCGTCTCAAGGGATTGTTGAACTGGAAAGAGTAGCAGTGACACTGCGTGCATCTGTAAGACTGCCAGTCAGCTTGTGCTGCTGAATAAGCTTTCATCCATTCAGAGAGTTGTCATGTACTGAGAACCTTCTCTTGGTCAGTCACTGAAGATAAAGAGATAAGCAAGACACATTTCCTGGAGCAACAGAGAGTCTGTGCACTCACGCAGACATTGTTGCATGGTGGGTGCTCACATCACCCTGCATCCGTAGCTGCTTAGCAAAAAGTGATGCTAACAACACGTTCTTACTGGGCCCTCATGACAAGTCAGGCACTGTTCTAAGTGCTCTTTATGCTTTAAAACTTTCTGTCCTTACAACAGCTCTTTAAGGTAAGTACGATTAGCATCATTAGGTTACAGATGAGGAAACAGTGGTACAGATGAGCTAGGGGGCTGGCTCAAAGTCACACAGCTAGTCAAGGTCAGAGTTGGGACTGGATCCTAGGAAGTTGAGCTCCAGAGTTTGAACTCCTAACATCTACATGCACTAGCTTTCTGAGTGCTACTCACTTCCTAGGTTCCCTTTCATCCAATAACATTTATTTATTCAGCACATCTTTACTGAGAACCTACCGTGTTTTTAGCCCTGGGTAGGAGTCTGGGAATGTAGCTGTGAAGAAGACAGGCAAACTTCTAATTCCAGAATAGAAGGACTGTTCACTGACTCATGAGATGGGACAAAACAATGATATCCCATCTGTTCCCTTCAGGACCCCAGCCATGTCCCTCCTGTATTGTAAAAAGCTGAAGATGCTTCCCAGTCAAAACCAATAATGAATCATGGAAACTGCACCCATTCATATGCTTCGGAACCACTAGGACTTTGGTTTGAGTCCCTTTTGGGTTGGGATTGGCCAGTGTGTAAAATAGCAAACAGTTCAGCCATTGTATGAAAGGGAGTTCATACTGGAAATATTTCCTTCCTGGAATGAAGGACTTAAATTTGACAGTAAGCATATTAACTGAGAATCTGTGGTTGCACTGCTGCCCATAGAACAAAATGGCCTTGCTTGTATAAACTTGAGAACGTCAGTATGTACTCCTTCCAAAGGAGGTATGGAGCAGATTCTGCAGAGGACTAGTTGTATCTGTCTATTGTTACATTATTATGGTGATTACTTTGTGTTTTTACATAATTTGATTAGTTAAAATAAAAGGAGAGCTGGTTATCAAACTTAATAAAATCAACAAGGAAAAAGGTGGATGTTTAAAATGTTCTTGCTTTCAAATTCAGTGGTGAACAACTGAAAATTCCATTTTTAAGGATACGAACAGGAGGGAAGCAAACACTAACTTTTGAAAAACAGATTTCACCTGGACCATGTGGGAAATCCTTCTTCTGTAGAACCTGGGCTATTATATGGAAAATGTATCAGACTTATCTCATAGGCAGGCAGAGGATTCCTTATTGCACTTCCACTGAGTCCTTCTAATCCCCGTCTTGCCTTTTTAATTTTGGTTTCAATATCATTTGGACTTTATTGGCATGAGTCTTAAGAACCACAAACGCTAGAAATCGGTATTCTGGATTAGTCAAAGTGAAACACTCTTGAATGCCAATGTATGGATTTTGATGGAGTACTAAGAGCAGGGGCTCTGGGAAAATTTTCTATTATCCATTCAAGACACATTTACTTTGTCCAGGCCCTGGGCTATGGGCTGGAATAAGAAGCTCAATAATATATATTCCATGGCTCAATAAGCTCTCAGTCTAATGGGGGAGTAACACAGACAGGGGAGTAAGGATGGGGAGGGAGAGTGGAGAGAGAGTGAACTGATTGCTGCAGGAGTGCACATGTGAGATGGGGGTCCCTAGAAGAGGGTGGGAGCTAGATGGGAGGTCATAGGTCAAAGTTGTGGTTGGTAATAGGATCAGCTTTGGATCAGCCAGATCTGTGGCCAGGCTTTATTTCAGGACCTGGGAAGTTGTGGAGCCTTGGGCCAGTTAACTCACCTCATCCATTTCCTGAGCTGCAGAAGTATTTTACTCAGAGGAAACATAGAGTGAGATCTCTGCTTCAGGAAGATCTCTTGAGCATCTGTGTGGAGCGGGGGATGGAGGAAGCCAGGCTGGAGGCAAGAGAGGAGAGGAGAGAGCAGAGCTCTGTTGAGGAAACCCACGTCTGAAAGCCCAGGCTCTTTTATATGCATTGCCCAGCATCTGGCAATGCCGGTGCTGACAATGATTCACCATATACAGTACTTACTTCAGGTCTGGCGGGTGGCCAGGGACCAGCGAGGAGATCTACCCCTCCTCTCTGCTCAGCACACAGGGCCCATTCAGTAGCACCCCTTTAGACGACGGCTGGGCTTTTTGCCCTCCAATCCCTGGGCTCTGCCGGCCCTGGGGAAATGACAGGCCCTGGGAATAAGAGAGACAGTGGCCTTCCTCATCAGGCTCAGCTGCCCTACTGTTCAGGGGGTCACGGATTGGCCCAGAGGCAGTGAAGCTTTCAGGGCATTTGCTAGCATGATCTTGTGGATGTAAACTCTATCTCTGCCCCCGACAGACATGAGCAGGCAGCATCTCCGCTGGACTACAGCCAAGATGCACAAAAGCAGCGCACCTCCGTGGTCTTTGGCTGTGGAAGGATTTGACTGAGACTGCTGGGGCAGCGCTTGCAGATTTTGAAACACTTGGAGTTTTTTCCCAGGGCCTGTTTCCTGCACTGGCTTTGGTGAGACTTAAGAACAGCAACAACAAAAATAAGGCCTAGGCCTTTTTGTTTACTAATGAGAAATGCTGCTGTTAAGAAATGTGGTTAAGTTTCCTTAAACCAGGTTCCCTAATGTGAATATTTGGCATTGAACCCTTTTCCCATACATCTGTTGTCAGCTCTATTGAAATAATCTGGGGAAACGCCGCTGTAATGAATCTGGCCATGGAGTGAGGACGGGGTGATGTAGGGACGTAATTTGGGGGTCAGTATGGTACTTTATTACCCACATGACTGGACAGGTTGGTTAACCCTGCTGAACCCATTTCAGTTCAGTTCAGTTCAGTCGCTCAGTCGTGTCCAACTCTTTGCGACCCCATGAATCGCAGCACACCAAGCCTCCATGTCCATCGCCATCTCCGGGAGTTCACTCAGACTCACGTCCATCGAGTCAGTGATGCCATCCAGCCATCTCATCCTCTGTCGTCCCCTTCTCCTCCTGCCCCCAATCCCTCCCAGCATCAGAGTCTTTTCTTTGCATGAGGTGGTCAAAGTACTGGAATTTCAGCTTCAGCATCATTCCCTCCAAAGAAATCCCAGGTTTGATCTCCTTCAGAATGGACTGGTTGGGTCTTCTTGCAGTCCAAGGGACTCTCAAGAGTCTTCTCCAACATCACAGTTCAAAAGCATCAATTCTTCGGCACTCAGCTTTCTTCACAGTCCAACTCTCACATCCATCCATGACCACAGGAAAAACCATAGCCTTGACTAAACGGACCTTTGTTGGCAAAGTAATATCTCTGCTTTTGAATATACTCTCTATGTTGGTCATAACTTTTCTTCCAAGGAGTAAGGGTCTTTTAATTTCATAGCTGCAGTCACCATCTGCAGTGATTTTGGAGCTCCCCCCAAAAATAAAGTCTGACACTGTTTCCACTGTTTCCCCATCTACTGAACCCATTTACTCACTTGTAAAACAGATAATGTGTAAGCTGATGGTTGTCATAGCATTACCTCAGATGAAAGAGGTAACGTTCCTGTTGTGTATGAAGGAATCCATAGTTATTATTTTTGCAGTTTGGACAATCACGAATCCAGGCCTTCCAGGATTCTTTCTCCCAGTACAATTGTATTCACTCACTGAGGTTTTAGCAGTGAAACCTGCAAATGACACAAATAGGATTTATTTGAAACAGAACGTTAGGTTGATCTCAGGACTGAGGATAGAGACAATATATGGAATGATTTGCATTTTCTTCCTGAAAATTGGGGCTACATGGAAACTTGGCTGTATGTTCCCTAATAATGAAGAGTGGGCGCTTCCTGTGATAAAAGATTCCTAAATCTTCAAGTCTGTCACATCAAAAGTTAACCCATTTCTCCTGTTCATCACTGTTTCTGTTCTACTTGACTACGAAAACCAGGTCTTGGACTAGAGGTGTGAGGGGATTCTGAATAATGGAGACAGAAGTGTGATTTCTGGGGTCCTTTTCTGGCCTAAAATATTTCCCCACCTGCTGGCTGTTCCTTGCAATCACATATCACAAAGCTCTCCAACAATAACAAATCAGAAAGCTCTTTCCATAGTCGGCTAGAAGAACTGTCCTACACATGATAGATGGGGACTTCCCAGGTGGTACTAGTGGCAAATAACCTACCTGTCAATGCAGGAGATGTAACAGATGGGGGTTCAATCCTTGGGTTGGAAAGATTCTTCTGGAGGAGGGCATGGCTACCCACTCCAGTATTCTTGCCTATTCTCCAGGCACAAACAGAGGAGACTGGCAGGCTCTGGTGCATAGCATTGCAAAGGGTCGGACACAACTGAAGTGACTGAGCACAGCACAGATGATGGATGGACGGATGGCTGGACACAGCACAAAGTTTCAGTGCTGATCCTTTGATAAATTGTCTTTTTGCACACCACAGCCCTTTCCTTATCTGAAGATATCTATTTTACAGCCTCCAATTTGTCTCTTCTCACACCTACACTTCCCTTGTTTCTTTCACTATCAGTTTCAGTCTCCCAATCCTTTGGACACCTGGCCTGTCTCTCTGATTTCAGTTCAGTTCAGTTACTCAGTCGTGTCAGACTCTTTGTGACCCCATGAACTGCAAGAAGGCTAGGCCTCCCTGTCCATCACCAACTCCCGGAGTCCACCCAAACCCATGTCCATTGTGTCAGTGATGCCATCCAACTATCTCATGCTCTGTCGTTCCCTTCTCCTCCTGCCCTCAATCTTTCCCAGCATCTGGGTCTTTTCCATTGAGTTAACTCTTCGCATCAGGTGGCCAAAGTATTGGAGTTTCAGCTTCAACATCAGTCCTTCCAATGAATACCCAGGACTGATCTCCTTCAGGATGGACTGGTTGGATCTCCTAGCAGTCCAAGGGACTCTCAAGAGTCTTCTCCAGCACCACAGTTCAAAAGCATTAATTCTTCAGTGCTCAGCTTTCTTTATAGTCCAACTCTCACATCCATACATGACCACTGGAAAAACCATAGCCTTGACTAAACGGACCTTTTTTGGCAAAGTAATGTCTCTGTATTTTAATATGCTGTCTAGGTTGGTCATAACTTTCCTTACAAGGAGTAAGTGTCTTTTAATTTCATGGCTGCAATCACCATCTTCAGCAATTTTGGAGCCCAGAAAAATAAAGTCAGGCACTGTTTCCACTGTTTCCCTATCTATTTGCCATGAAGTGATGGGACCAGATGCCATGATCTTAGTTTTCTGAATGTTGAACTTTAAGTCAACTTTTTCACTCTCTTCTTTCACTTTCATCGAGAAGCTCTTTAGTTCTTCTTCACTTTCTGCCATAAGAGTAGTGTCATGTGCATATTTGAGATTATTGATATTTCTCCTGGCAGTCTTGATTCCAGCTTGTGCTTTCTCCAGCCAAGCATTTCTCATGATGTACTCTGCATATAATTTCAGCAGGTCCTTTATCCACAAACATCTCTGCTAGATGGAAGCTTAATCCACAGCCCATCCACTCAGGCCTCTCAAATGTGTGTCATAGGCATCAGACTCTTTGCAGACTCCACTGGCCCCTGCCCTGTTTTTGGAATTCAGAGGCCAGAGGCCAGAGAACAGGAAGGTTCCTAGCTCTGTGAGTAGGAGGGGAGCTAGAGTGGGAACAGGCGTCAGCACATGACACTCCCTGACATTGCTTCCCCTTGCTCAGAAGTGGTGTTTTGTTGGTTGCTTTCCCACAGCTGAGCTTGTCATAAAAGGAGCTCTGTTCTCCCAGGTTTGTTAATTGCATCATCACTGGGTTAAAAAAAAAAAAAGAAACCTTCAAGAATGTAGGGAATCTTGTCTTAATTCATTGTGCTATCTAGTCCCTTTCTGCAGTATCAGTTTCTAATCTTATTTTTTGGTACACCAAAAATTAACAATTCAAAGTCGTACTGACATACTCCAATTTCCAATATTTAAATAACCCTCTATGTTAATTAAGTGTAAATTACATTAGATGTATCAGGTTATAGCACTGCATATCACCCAACAGTTACATAATCTTTTAAATTCTGTCAAAACCTAGGATTTCAAACAGTATTAGATTTTTTAGGAGGCATCTCTGTTAATATCTAGTGAATATCTAGGCCCCTCAGTGAAAAATTTTTGACAACTAATTTTCTAGTGCAGCAAATACCAGTTATACTTGCGAGCTGACTTTGATCCTTTGATCTGGTGATGATGTGGGTGTGAGTGTGGGGGAGGGAGAAGCCTGAGTATAGTTCACTTGCTGATTTATATAGCTATTTTCACAGGATTAGAGTGAGAATCCTAAAGAACACAGCATTGTTGGAAGCCATAATAATTAGGAGGTGTCTCTTTAGCTGGACTAAATTCCAAAGTGATCCCAGTGGCTTGAAAGTCAGAGAGTCCATTTCATTCTGTGCTTAAGAAGCTTTCCCTTGAAGGAATCCTGCTGATTCTAGAGATTAAGGGAGAACTTCATGATGACAATTAATTAATTGCATGCAACACTTTAATTTAAAATGAGTCACTCCAGTTTTGGAATAAATAAAACCTTCTAAACTGTGAAAGTAAAATGAAAATAAATGTTGATGGCCATATTGCCAACCTTGTCTGTGCATTTGAATGTGTTCCCTTTGGAATCTAGTGCTGGTGTTACGAGGACCACAGTCTGTGTACCTAGGAAGAGCATTCAGCTCAGTCCCAGGGCCTCCACCAATCTCTTTAAACCTGGCTTCCATCCCCACCATGTGGATTGCCAGGGGAACCAAGTCAGGGCTAGGATGGGGCCGGGCAACCCCACTACCAACACTAGGACTCAGTCTACGTTCTCCTTTTCTAAACCCAAAGACAGGGCAGCTGCACTGGCCTCTGCATCAGGTGAATTCTCCCAGGGATTTCAGGGTCTCTGAAGCCATGATACTCTGTGAAGAGAAAAGGGTTCCTCAGGGAAGCTAAGGGGGCATTTCCATCTTGTGATGCTTAACCATTTGTTGCACAAGCTCATTTGCACATTCTCAATATCCCTTACTTGATGCTCCTAGAAAGCAAGCCTTATCTGGTCTGTTTCCAGGCCTGTACCAAGTGTTGTTTGCGAGGGGGCTTCCTCCATCTCCCGACTCCCATCCACCCTGAAGCTTTAAAGCCCTTCCCAAACCAGTAAGGCAGAATACACTCCTCCATCCATATGACTCACCTTTAAGAGGCGGCCAGTAGCAAACAGGATGCTCTCATTTTTCTGGCCCCAGTCTTGGTCCAGTTTTGCAGACTTGTCATCTGGGCTTTTGGCTGGTGCTAGATGGGGACACTTCAGTTCTGCTCCCACTCTGTGCTGCAAGCCCGCCCACACAGCTTCGCCTGCACCTACGGAGTCTTATAAAAAGCCTCAGCAGCTGGCTACCGGTCAACTAAGGAAGACACTTCCAGCCTCGCCTTCTTTTCTTCAGCTGCTGCTTCCCCAGGGTTTCAGAGGTTCTGCTAATGCCATCAGAAGTGATCCTTTCTTTCTTTCCGTGTTTAGACTTGAAGACTGGACTCCAGCCTCTCCTCCATGGCTAACTCAGCTATGGGTGGCTGGAGATGTGGCCGGGCTTTCGTCTATGCAGCCCTAAATCACCCACTCCAGAATTCTCATGCAGTGCAACACAGTTTATGGAAAGAAGCTGGACAATTTTTGTCCATCCCCCAGCATGACTTGGGGCCACTGGACCCCACCTTCCATTAAGCTCAATGCTTGGCTTACTAGGACCTAGAACCTAACTCTTTGCTTGTCCTCAAGGCTTTAGTTCCTGTGGTGGTGGTGGTTTAGTTGCTAAGTCGTGTCTGACTCTTGTGACCCCATGGACTGTAGCCTGCCAGGCTCCTCTGTTCATGGAATTCTCCAGGCAAGAGTACTGGAGTGAGTTGTCACGTCCTCCTCCAGGGGATCTTCCCAACCCAGGAATCAAACCCAGGTCTCCTGCATTACAGGCAGATTCTTTACTGACTGAGCCACCAGGGAAGATTAGTTCCAGTAGGAGAGTGTAGAAGCCTGTACAAACTGGTGCATTGGGATGACCCAGAGGGATGGTATGGGAAGGGAGGTGGGAAGGGGGTTCAGGATGGGGAACACATGTACACCCATGGTGGATTCATATTGATGTATGGCAAAATCAATACAATATTGTAAAGTAATTAGCCTCCAATTAAAATAAATAAATTTAAATTAAAAAAAAGAAAGAGTGACTTGGCTCAGTAGTTCTGACTCTCCATAGAGTATGAGCTCAACGAGGATTGATGAAGCCTCAGCTTCCATTCCTCCCTCTAACGTCTAGCATATCATGGGTCCCTAGGCCCGGGATCCAGGTGGGCTCCTGGGTGTCCTCCCTGCGGGATCCTAGCACATGGCAGACAGACCTAAGCTCACCAGCTCTCTCCTGCAGAGGAAACATGATGGAACAGATGTGTGGAGGTTGCCTTGACTTTCCCTGGGAGTGAGGGAACCCTCCCTGGGTGCAGGGCCTCAGAGGTCATTGTCACTGAAAAATGACCTCCCAGCCAGCGCTTCCCAGCCATGTGTGACTCTCAGCCTGCAGGCGGCTGGGGACACTATCTTCCTTGGAGGCAGGAAAGGCAGCCCCAGGAGTGTGTTTTCAGGCCTCCATCTTACAGCAGGTGTTTGGCTTCTCAGACATCAGACCTTCAGGCCTGCTCCGAGGGCCTCAATTCCTGAGTCAGGGTCATGTGTCTCCCTGCACTTTCTGAACCTGGCAAACACATTCCTAGGTCCACAAATAAACAATTTGTGAAATAAATTGACTCTGTGGTGGCTGTCCATCGTAGCCACACTCTCATAATAACTCGAAAAGAGGCAAAAGAGGAAAGTAGACATGAGTGGTAGGCTTAAGCATATGAGAATCCACCTGTGGGAATAGCACCTTAAAAAGGTCCTTGAACATACAGTGTTTTGGGTTTCACATTATAAAGCCTGTCTTTAGAAGTTTGCCTGGGGTAAAATCATTGGCTTCATTCATATTTTAAAATCCCATCCCTTTGTATAGTCACCCTTAATGAAAAACTATTCTGAAATTTCCAACTTGATAAACACATTAGGCCAGGTTATTAAGCAGGGTGAGGGAGGAGAGGGTATCTTAGAGGTCAAGTGAGAATTCAGAGGCTGTCTGCGCTCATTAGCTTTTCTTCTTTGACCAGACCATTCTCCTTAGTTTTTAGATAACATTGTATGTTTTGTTATGACACTCACTCATAACCCAATAAAGCCAACCAGCCTAGTTTCATTTTCCTTTGTTATTTTAAATGAAACCTTGTTATATGCAGACTGTAGTAAGCATCCTTGGGCTCAGCACCAAATAGTTGGTTTTGCTTTGGTGAAATTTGACTCATTATATACTGAATTATCAGCTTTTCTTCTTAGATCAGCACTAGAAAATGTTTTTCTAAACTGAGGTTTCCACAGTGTCCCGATAGAAGAACTTTTATCAGTTAGCTTAGATGGTGCTAAGAAAGAGATTCTAAATATAAGTGGCTTATCTTAGCTGCTATTGATTTCTTGCTCACATGTCACGTCCACAGTGAGCTGGCAGCAGGTCTATTTCACCCATACAGATGGAACACGCCTAGCCAGGACATTGTTCATCTCTTGGCAGAAGGAAAAGAAAGGCACTGGCAAAAGGCAGGATGGCTCTCAGGGCTTCTGTCCTGGTAGGGTATGGATCACTTCTGTCCATTTTTATTGGCTAAACTAAGCTGCATGTCTAAGCCGGACAGAGCAGGGATGTAGAACTCTTCCCATGGTCTTTTCATTGTTGGCAGACCCTCTATGGTACCCAGACAATAGTTTTAAGACAAGCCATCTGGCCTCTTGTATCAGAGAGATTTCCTGAAAAAAAAAAAAACCAAAGAACAAAAACAAGCTCCCTGGGAATCTGTGGCAAGATGAAAGAGAAGTTGTTCAGAAGATGCCTTCCACATGTTAAGCTTGCGCATCTACAAATAGGACGCATATTCTAAACCATTGTCATGAGCACTTTTGAGGATTTATATACTTGCTGTTGCCTTCATCATGTACTATTGTCCAGTTTGGTTTCTCTGCTTCATGTTTTCATAGCATTCTACATTCTCCTCCTTAACCACAATCTCTTATAATTACTTTCACAATATCTGTCTCCCCTGACTTATTCACACAGACACACACCTCTAGATCAGTCCCTTCTCGGCCCAGCTGTGCTCATCCTACTGCTTTATCTCGGCCTGGGTCTTGAGACCTCCCTGGCCATTTCTTCTCGAACTGGGTTGTTGAGGTCCTTCTTTAGGAGACATCTGTGGGATTCAGTCTATTATGCAACCCGCATACCAGCTTCCTAGGATCTCCTTTTTGCTTGTTTTAACTCTCTCCCTTTTTCTTGTGGACCTTCTCCTCTTCATGAAAGTTGGACACACAATTTTCAGTCTCATGAAAAAGGAAAGTGTTAGCCACCCAGTCATGTCCGACTCTTTGCAACCTTGTAGACTGTAGCCCACCAGGCTCCTCTGTCCATGGGATTCTCCAGGCAAGAATACTGGAGTGGGTAGCCATTCCATTCTCCAGGGGATGTTCCCAACCCAGGGATTGAGCCTGGGTCTCCTGCATTGCAGGTGGACTCTTTACTGTCTGATCAATCTCATGAAACATGGGGCCAAAGTTCAAGCAGGGCTGAGGTGGTGATGACTTGGAACCTCCTTCTCATTTTGACAGGCCTATTATCTCTAGAGAGAGATTGCCCTGCATTCTCAGTCCCAGGGAGAAGCTTTGCAAGCAGAAAAAAAAAAAAAAAAAAAACAGAAACAAAAATGCCTCTAGGCCAGTGAGCAGAGCCATGTGGGTAATGCACTCAGGCCCACCTGTGAAGTGTTTGCCTTTTGGGGAAAGAGGACTGACCACAGCCAGCCAGGTGCTTTGCTGCACGCTAATTTTTAAAGTCAAACCAAGAAAGAAAAATGCAGTGATGTTTTATGTAAGAAAATGCTTATCTTACAGCACAGTGGGTGTAATGGACTAACTGATCTGTTTTTCTTACATACTTGTCAAAACTCCAGTTTGACGATTCATATCAAACTTATTTTAGTTCACCAAGAAAGGCTATTGCCTTGAGTCTTGGGAGGAAAAGCATCATTGTATTACTGATGACAATCATTTCACATTTAAAACCAAGATCCACAGAATAGACAAGAGCCCAATCAGAGAAAGGCTTCCTAGAACAGCTAACAGATTTCTAGTGTATACATAATGCCATCAAATGTGTGCCCCCCACAACACACACATACGTGACTGCTAATTGGAGGGCAGCTCATTTTGTATGCAATTCCTAAGGATGAAGATGGTAGCAGAGACCAAATAGCACCTTCCCTTCAGACAAGACAGTAAGTTCCTCATCTGTTACCTTAAGAAATGCATAGCACCTGTCTCATAGGGTTCCTTTTGAGGGGCTATGTGAGAATACATGCACAGCCCCTCACATGGAGCAGTGCACATAGGAAAGCATCTAAATGCTCATTTGAGTTTATTGTAAAGATGTAACCTGATCAGTTTTTGAAAGTGGAGTCATCCTATGCTTTGTGTACTAAGGCGATGGTCTGGAGTAGCCTCAGTAGTGTGAAATTGGCATTGCTTATTCAAAACTAGGACTATGGTCCCTCACCTCAAGTCTAGAAGCCTTCCTTTGGTCACTGAAAATGCTAAACACTGAGGTTGCCAGTACTGCCTGAGGCCAGAAAAGGGAGTAAAGTTCAGCCCCCACATGGCCCAAATTATAATTTTCTAACCGCTCCTATTTGCTGAGTGCACTTCTATGCACCCTGCATCATTTCTGGGTCTTAACATACATGCTGTCATTTCATCCACAAGATGACTTTAAATATAGACATTATCCTTAGCACCATTTAATAGATTAGAAAAATGAAGCACAGAAAGTAAGCACTTGCCTAGTAACCTAGTTACCTGGTAATCTAGTAAGTGGCAGGGCTGGGAATCTAACTTAAGCCTCTCTGGGGTGAAAGCATGTGCTTAGATCTGAGACTACTGTAAAATTAGCAATAATTGTCAAAAAGTAGTCTTTTATTCTTTTTTATTTTAATATTTCCCTAGGATCTTACATCTATTATGACTTCAAAGAAAGGACTATAAAAATTTCTTTTAAAACTAAATGATTATAAGTAACATTTCCTCATACACTTAAAGATTTATTAAGGCTCTATTATTAAAATTCCTTGTTCAAGATTAAACTGTTCAATTTATAGTACTTGATAAATTGCTTTGATACACTTAGCTACTTCTTCTTTAGCATCTCTTTAAATTAAATCTTTAGTTTAAGATCAGACAATGCTGACAAAATTGAGAATTCAAAATAAAATGAATGCATACAGAAATCTGTGTATAATGCTAAGATTTTGAATGTCTTAATGTTTTAATTCATATCACATGGATAGAAGCCTGGACTTAGAGCATTTATAATTCCACTTTGAACCACATATTTAGTGATTATTTTCTATGCCTTGCTGAATCTATTTTGGCTTCCTCTCTTCATCAAAGCCTTCGTGTCACTGACAGTGAAGTGACACTAATCTTTGAGACAAGGTTTGAATTCATTTGAGTAATTTGTGTGTACATATGAAGGCTAAGGTAGTATTAGCAATTTACCCATGTACTAGATTTAGCAATTTTGGAAGAAAGCCTGGCAGTGCTCAGAGAGCTTGGGATTTTAGGTTAGATGGTGTCGAACATGATTATTGACTGCCACATTCTAGCTGTGAATCCAAATGTATCATTTACTCTTAGTGATCCTTCCTTTCCCCATCTGTAAAATGGGGCTGATAATACTTCTTCCCAGGAGAGCTATTATGATGTAGCTCAAGGGCACAGCCCAATGTGTGCCACAAAATGAGCTCCCAGTTGTTTGAATTTAGGAAAATTTGTTGATTTCAAACAATCCTTTATGTTTATAGAAGTGAGAAAAAGTAGATCATTTCTCATAAGTAATGTAGAAAGAACTTTATAGAAGTTTATAAATGTGCTGCTAAGTTGTTTCAGTCTTGTCCTACTCTTTGTGACCCCGTGCAGTGTAGCCCGCCAAGCTCCTCTGTCCATGGGTATTCTCCAGGCAAGAATACTGGAGTGGGTTCCCATGCCCTCCTCCAGGGGATCTTCCCAACCCAGAAGTTGAACACACGTCTCCCACTTTGCAGGCAGATTCTTTACCATCTGATCCACCAGGGAAGCCCATCAATACTATATGTATATCTAAATGTATATGTTTTCTCTACACTATATGTATATATACACACACAAACTTAGTGTATATATATATATATATATATACTTGTTTAGAAACTCTCTCTATATATACATATTGGGATTCCTTGCTGGCTCAGACAGTAAAGAATCCACCTGCAATGCAGGGGACCTGGATTCGACCCCTGGGTTGGGAAGATCCCCTGAAGGAAGACATGGCAATCTACTCCAGTATTCTTGCCTGGGAAATCCCATTGACAGAGGAGCCTGGCAGGCTATAATCCATGGGGTCACAAAGAGTCAGAGACACAACTTAGTGACTTAACAACAACAATGGCTTTAGTTAGAGTCTCAACATTCTATGTTCTAAATAATAGCTCTCCATTCTTTAAGTCAGAATTCCTATTTTCTTCACTGTTGTTTGAATGTTCAATGTTTTATGTTAGGTTCCTTTAGTTATTTTTTTAGTAATGACTATCTCATGCACTTTTCTTGACATTTTCACATAAATGATCTTCTCTAAGTCTTATGGCAATTCTAGGATATAGGTGGTATGCCAAAACCAATACAGTACTGTAAAGTAAAATAAAGTAAAAATAAAAATTAAAAAAAATGTTAACCATGTAACACAATAATGTTATGTGAAGACAGTGTTATAGATAATACATTTTCTTGTTCTTAAATAAGACTGTGTATAAAATACATAAGATTTTAAATAAAATTATTATATATTTTTGCACATAAAAATAGCTTTATTGAGACATAATAGACACATAAACATGTACATTTTAAAATGTACATTGTGAAGAGGTGTAATATATGTAGACACCCATGAAACCATGACTACTATCCAGAGAGCAAACATCCAAAACCCATGGAAATTGCTCATACTCCCTTGTGGTCTGCATCACTTTTACCCTCTTTCCCTTGCTCTATCCCAAGCTACAATTTATCTGCCTTCCGTTGTTATAAATAAGTTTACATTTTTTAGAGTTTCCTACAAATGAAATCATATAATAGGTCATATAATAGGTGTTTTTTTGTGTTTGATTTATTTCAATTAGCATGATGTTTTCAAGCTTCCTCTGTGGTGTAATATCTATCAGTACTTTATCCCTTTTTATTGCTGAATAATATTCCATTGTATGGATGTTGATGAGCATTTGGGTTGTTCCATTTTTGTCTCTCATAAATAGTGTTCCTATGAACAGTAGTGTACATGTTTTTTGAGTGGATATATTTCTATTGGGTATTTAACCAGAAGTGGAATTGCTGGGTTATATGGCAACTCTGGGTTTAACTTTTGAAGAACTGCCACTTTGTTTTCCAAAGTGGCTGCAAAATTTTACATTCCCATCAGAGCATTTAAATATATGAATAAAGTGAGTTAGAGAATGTTAAGGACTTGCTGTTGTCGCTATAAATTGCACCCAGAACACATCATGACAGATGTGAAATCAACCCTCCATAATAGTCACACCAACAGGCTCTGCAGTATATGAATTGACATCTAGTTCCAGGAGGGACATGATTCCTATTTCAAAATAAAGTGGCCCTGTGTGTATAGAAATTAATAAGGAGCTTTCCAGCTTTTGAGACTCAGTCTAATGTGTGGTTCTTAACTTTTTGGACTTTTGAACATTGACTGAAAGTTACAGACCTTCTCTATAGGAAAGTTCACAAACATACAGTGCTTGTACCTGTTCAGTTATGGCCACTCTCCTAGAAGGACACATGAAGACGAATCATATTAGTGTTCAGTTCAGTTGCACAATTGTGTTTGATTCTTTGTAACCCCATGGACTGCAGCACACCAGGCCTCCCTGTCTATCACCAACTCCCAGAGCTTACTCAAACTCAGGTCCATTGAGTTGGTGATGCCATCCAACCATCTCATCCTCTGTCATCCCATTCTCCTCCTGCCTTCAATCTTTCCCAGCATCAGGGTCTTTTCAAATGAGTCAGCTCTTCACATCAGCTGGCCAAAGTATTGGAGTTTCAGCTTCAGCATCAGTCCTTCCAATAAATATTCAGGACTGATTTCCTTTAGGATGGATTGGTTGGTTCTCCTTGCAGTCCAAGGGACTCTCAAGAGTTTTCAACATCACAGTTCAAAAGCATCAGTTCCTCAGCACTCAGCTTTCTTTATAGTCCAACTCTCACATCCATACATGACTACTGGAAAAACCATAGCTTTGAATAGACAGACCTTTGTTGGCAAAATAATGTCTTTGCTTTTTAGTATGCCATCTAGGTTGATCATAACTTTTCTTCCAAGGAGCAAGTATCTTTTAATTTCATGGCTGTAGTCACCATCTGCAGTCATTTTGGAGCCCCCCAAAATAAAGTCTGACACTGTTTCCATTGTTTCCTATCTATTTGCTCTGAAGTGATGGGACCAGATGCCCTGATCTTAGTTTTTCGAATGTTGAGTTTTAAGCCAACTTTTTCACACTTCTCTTTTACTTTCATCAAAAGGCTCTTTAGTTCTTCTTCACTTTCTGCCGTAAGGGTGGTCAGAGAAAGTCAACAGAAGGTCAACAAGGAAAACGAATCTCCAGTACACATTTCCTCTACGATAGGCTTGCTGCTGCTGCTGCTGCTGCTGCTGCATCACTTCAGTCGTGTCTGACTCTGTGTGACCCCATAGATGGCAGCCCACCAGGCTCCCCCATCCCTGGGATTCTCCAGGCAAGAATACTGGAGTGGGTTGCCNTGTTGCTGCTGCTGCTGCTGCTAAGTCACTTCAGTCGTGTCCGACTCTGTGTGACCCCATAGATGGCAGCCCACCAGGCTCCCCCATCCCTGGGATTCTCCAGGCAAGAATACTGGAGTGGGTTGCCATTTCCTTCTCCAATGCATGAAAGAGAAAAGTGAAAGTGAAGTCGCTCAGTCTGTCCGACTGTTAGCGACCCCATGGACTGCAGCCCACCAGGCTACTCCGTCCATTGGATTTTCCAGGCAAGAGTACTGGGGTGGGGTGCCATTGCCTTCCCCGGGCTTGCTGCTAGGTGCTTTATATTCAGAGGCTGGTTTAATCCTCACAGTAACCTTCAAAAGGAGAACATACCACTTCCAGTCATAGAAGAGAAGACTGAATTTCTCAGAATGAAGTACCTTTCTCAAGGTCCCAGAGTAGTGGTGAGGCTTGCTGTGTTTCCAAAGGCAATTCTGCTGTGCCATCTTTCCCAACACTTATTTTTTAACTATAAATTTAAGCACCGTTAAAGGTGAAGTGGATTTAAGACTCCCTCTATGACTTGATAGTCCACATTCAAGCATTTACCATAACTGGCAGGCCATTCCAATAGTGTGCTGTAGTAGGAGCCAGTAAACCATCTCCTTAGAATTCTGTTGGCAAACTTTCTCTGCCCTCTTTCCTCTTGATATCACAGCAGGATGTTATTTTAAAGGATGCCAGTTCCAACATGGTTCTTGCTTCTAACTTGTAATGTTAATTATTGACTGGTTGTGAGAAATGCACCCACTGTATAAGGAGCCCATTTACTTTGACACCTTAATTCTCTTCCATCACACTGTGCTGAAGTCACTCAACTTGAATGCAAGGCACTTTCATAATGTGTTTGTTATACAAGTTAGAGGGTGAGAAGAGTGTTTTTTTAGTTTCAGACACCCCCAATCCAATTAGTGTAGTGGTAAAGAATTCACCTGCCATTGCAGGAGACACAGGCTTGATGCTTGGGTACCCACTCCAGTATTCTTGCCTGGAAAATCCCATGGACAAAGGAGCTTGGCAAGCTATAGTCCATGGGGTTGCAAAGAGTTGGACACAAGTTAGTGACTAAACAACAACAGCAAATCCAATTTTCTAGGCATTGCAGTTCACAACAACTTGTAAAGCACAAGAAGACTTTCCCCAGTGGACTTGAATCCTGCTGGTGAGGATACCTCATCAGACAGAATTCTAAAAGGAGAATCTTGCTGTATCAAAAATGAAAAGCTGTCTCATTGTGGCTCTTGTTTCTTGAAGATCAGTGGACAGGCCTGGCCATAATCTTGGAGAGGTGATGTGGCAGTTGGGGAAGTAGGAAGAGGTTGGTGGGCACGTGTGAAATCCCACTATGACCCCTTTGACCCAGACATGGCTTTCCCTTGGCTCAGATCACCTCATTCTGCATCCTCTACAGTGTGGAAATTGGGAGAAAAGATACAGGAAACCACATATGCTTTTATTTGCTAATCATATTAAATATAAGAGCAAATGCATTCTGAGCTCCATCTGACTGTGGTTTGAATTCTTCCCAGTGTGCCTCAGAGACCCCCTTTTCAGGAGCAGCCATCCTCCTGCCTCTTCACATACAGAAAGGAAAAGGGGTAATTATCCCCCAGGAGCACCTTAATTGTTCCAATTAACCTGGCCACTTTTTGCAGTTTGAACCAGGAAGAAGACAGGATTTAAAGTGATCCAACACCATCCTATGGGCTGTGGGTAAGTAAGAGATGAGCCAGGACATTTTCTGTAATAAAGGCTGGGCTGTGAAATGATGTAGGCTTACATTCAGGGGCTTTTCTACCAGCATTACTAAGAAAAAAAAATGACTTTTTAGGAGCTTTTTACACTACCATCACTGCACCTTTATTAAATAATATAGCACACGATCACAAATATCTATGCTCATTTAAGCTGTCTGTGGAAGCGTTCATGAGATTGTTTAACTGCTGTTTCAGGCAGGCAAACCTGGGTTTAAATTCTTCATGCAAAGCTTACTTGTACTACAGTATTGGACAGGTCACTAAACAGTTCTGAATCTCACTATCTTATCCCTGTGTCAGACACTTACCGTACATCATCTCAGTCAATAGTCACAACTCTAGGATGTGGTTATTGTCCCCGTTTTTTATATGATGGAATTCAGCCTCGGTGAATGGAAGTGACATTCCCAAGTCCATAGTTAGCTTGCTGATGAGTTAGAGTTCATTTATTCTTTATTTCCCACCTCTTTTAACATTCACTCGAGAAGCTACTTGGTGCCAAGCACTCTGCTGAATATTGGGGACATAATCGTAAAGATAATGGATGTATAAGAACTTCCCTGGCGGTCCAGTGGCTAAGACTCCAAGCTCCCAATGCAGGGGGCCCAGGGTCGATCCCTGAATATGGAACTAGATCTTACATGCCACAAGTAAGAGCTACCATGCCTCAAATAAAGATCCTGCATACTGCAACAAAGACAAGCACAGCCAAATAAATCTCTTCTTAAAAGATAATACCAAAACCCGACAAAGATGCCACAAAAAAAGAAAATTACAGGCCAATATCACTGATGAACATAGACACAAAAATCCTCAACAAAATTCTAGCAATCAGAATCCAACAACACATTAAAAAGATCATACACCTAGACCAAGTGGGCTTTATCCCAGGGATGCAAGGATTCTTCAATATCTGCAAATCAATCAATGTAATTCACCACATTAACAAATTGAAAAATAAATGCCATATGATTATCTCAATAGATGCAGAGAAGGCCTTTGACAAAATTCAACATCCATTTATGATAAAAACTCTCCAGAAAGATCGACGTTCACCCTTGCCATCTCTTGTTTGACCACTTTCCATTTGCCTTGATTCATGGACCTGACATTCAGTATTGCATTAATTTCTTCTGTACAGCAAAGTGATTCAGTCATATATGTATATTCATATTCTTTTTCCATTATGGTTTATTACAGTCTATTGAGTATCATTCTCCATGCTATAGAGTAGGCCCTTGTTGTCCAGCCTATATGTAATAGTTTGCGTTTGCTAACCCCATCTCTCAATTCATCCCCCTCAGCCCCATCTCCTTGGTAACCACCAGTCCATTCTCTATGTCCATGAGTCTGTTTCTGTTCTGTGGCAGTGAAAGTCATGTCCAACTCTTTGCGACCCCATGGACAATACAGCTCATGAAATTCTCCAGGCCAGAATACTGGAGTGGGCAGCCTTTCCCTCCTCCAGGGAATCTTCCCAACCCAAGGACTGACCCAGGTCTCCCACATTGCAGGTGGATTCTTTATACTGAGTGGGTAGCCTGTCCCTTCTCCAGCGGATCTTCCTGACCCAGGAATCAGACCAGGGTCTCCTGCGTGGCAGGTGGATTCTTTACCAAAGTCCATTTGGGTCATATTTTAGATTCAACATATAAGTAATATCATACGGTATTTGTCTTCCTCTTTCTGATTTATTTCACTCAGTATGATAATGTCTAGGTCTGTCTGTGTTCTGCAAATGGGTTTATTTCATTCTTTTCTGTGGATTAGTAGTATTCTCAAAAAGGAATTTAACTACTTCCTTACAAAGTAGAAAAATCTGCCTTGCTATTAAAAATAATTCCCATGGTTACATTTCCCCCACCTGTCTATTTAATATTATAAATAAGTATTATAATAGAAAAAATGGTTTATTTGTGTCCTGGATCACAAGTCTATGGTACCGCTGTCTGGTGAAAACATTGGTCTGGAGGCTGTTTAAGAAGTAACACAGCCTGGAACCACTTACCCCAGGATGCTGTGGGATGTGCAGGGTCAGAGGCTGGGCTGGGATGGCTGTGTTGAGCCAGACTCACTGCCAATAGCTGGTTAACTGACACACTCACTGGCCGGGTTCTCAGAAACCCTATAGGAACCATATGATTCGGGATGAGAATGGCACGTAATAAGAGTCAAGATGTTACTTAATAAGGAGAAACCCTTTTTGTTTTCCTTTAGTTTGGTTTCCTGAAAAATGGCTGAAAGTTCTAAATTGTACACTATTTTTGGTTCAGACCAAGGGCAAAACATATTCTTGTTTCACCTCCAATAAGTCACTTATCCTGGACCTTATTTTTCTTTCCCTACAATAAAATCCAGGCTAATTATATAACAGTGTGTTTAGCCTATGAGTTAAAGTGCTTTACATTTTCTAGTTAAAATGAAATATGTAGCATAATTAAACAATAATATAATGATGATTAATCCTTTTTCACAATTTAATTATTCAATGTGTATGATTAATCATTGTAATTTAAAGGGTATAATAAGCAAGTAGAATAATTATGTATAATAGAATGTAAGGTGTAGGTTAAAAGGTATATATTAAAAATTACTCATAAGTATCTTGGAAAAGTTATTAAATGACATTACTGAAGATGCCTTTAATGTAATTAGTCTCAGGGTTTTATATGTAAAAGGCAGAGATCCCCTCCCCTAGCACGAGGCAAGGGAACTTCATCTTGCTTTCTCTATCATCTTTCTCCAGCTGAGTGTATATTTTTTAAGAGCTCTGCACTTTTTATTCAAGTCCTCCAGAAAGGGAACAGAGAGAGACTTCAGATTTTTGGAAGGACAGACAGGGTCAACTCTCCTGGTAGAATTCTTAATGCTAGTCTTAATTTGAACAAACTATTTAAATATAGACAGCTTCCATCACACCAGCACCTAATCTTTAATGGCCTGGTTTATCCATACAATGTCAAGGAAAGGTCAGAGTTTTCAAAAATTTATTTTAGCAAAAGGAAAGTGTTCCATGGGAGGACATGATCCAATATTCTCTGTGGTTCTTGCTGCTTCATATCAAGAGAGGTGGTTATTAACACTTTTCCTCTGGCATAGTACTTAGGGAAAAGATATCTGTTCATTTATTAAGTTAATTATTCATTTAGAAAATACATGGATTGTGTCCATGTTTTATATAAACATTCAGTGGATGAAATCTACAACTACAAAATGTGCTTCCTTCCCTAGGAAGGAAGATGAGTTCCCAGTGTGCCAAGGTGAACTGGTGCTTTACTGGAAAAGAACTTAAATTATTTATAATATAATAAGCCTAACTCACTGAATTATCTACTTTGAAATTTTTTTGAGCCTATTTCAGGAAATTAACTGACATTTAGTAACATTTTTCAATAGAAAGACATAGTCGATTCCTGACAAATAGCTAAAAGTTTAATGTTGTAAAACAACTTAGTGGTAAATTAGGGCCTAGCTATCCGAAAAATATACCATAAAGACCATTATGTCTTGGCAGGAATAATAAGATGTAAGTTGCTTTTCTTACTTTAAGAGCATCGGAATCCACGATACTTAACATTGAGCACAGTGCTTCCTGAATAACTGAACAAAAGAAAAAAAGATTTGAAAAGCAAGTATCATTTGCAACGCCTTCAGGGAATTATTCCTCAATCCGATACTTGTGAATAGCTCCCAGCAACAACAGGGGGAACAAAGCACGTCTCCAGAAAGGCACGTAAACAATCCAAGGGGACAAGACCCAAGCTGAGTCTTGCTATTAAGACTTCAGTTAAAGCAAAGCACCAGGCTTGCAGCAGAGCTGAGGATGCCAGGGAAGAGCTGCAGACGGACATTTCTCAGGAGAGAGCCCTGTGGCTCATTGGAGGAGTGGGCATTTCCAGTGAGAAGGAGAGGAAAGGAAAAAGGAACTATGAATAAAAGGAGTGAAACAAAGCAGATTCAGGCCAAGCAGAGTCCACTGGACAAGAAGCAATCGCGCTGAACATCAGAGAATGCTTTCATCTCTCCTCCTATTTCTGCTCCCTTTGCCATCAGAGTAATATTTTAATTAAAGTAGACAAGTTTATGAAACCATTCTCTTTGTTCGACAAGGGCCAATGTGGTCATGCATTTTCATTTCAATCCCAAAGAAAGGCAATGCCAAAGAATGTTTAAACTGTGTACAATTGAGCTCATTTCACATGCTGGCAAAGAAATGTTCAAAATCCCTCAAGCTAGGCTTCAGCAGTATGCAGTATGTGAACTGAGAGCTTACAGTTGGACAAACTAGATTTAGAAAAGGGAGAGGAACCAGAGATCAAATCGCCAACATTCACTGGATTATAGAAAAAGCAAGGGAATTAAAAAAAAATCCTCTTCTATTTCACTGACTACACGAAAGTTTTAACTGTGTGGACCACAACAAATAGTGGAAAATTATTTCCTAAAGGAAATCAGTTCAGTTCAGTCATTCAGTCGTGTCCGACTCTTTGTGACCCCATGATCACAGCACGCCAGGCCTCCCTGTTCATCACCATCTCCTGGAGTTCACTCAGACTCACATCCATCGAGTCCGTGATGCCATCAGCCTTCTCATCCTCGGTCGTCCCCTTCTCCTCCTGCCCCCAATCCCTCCCAGCATCAGAGTCTTTTCCAATGAGTCAACTTTGGTGGCCAAAGTACTGGAGTTTCAGCTTTAGCATCACTCCTTCCAAAGAAATCCCAGGGCTGATTTCCTTCAGAATGGACTGGTTGCATCTCCTTGCAGTCCAAGGGACTCTCAAGAGTCTTCTCCAACACCACACTTCAAAAGCATCAATTCTTTGGCACTCAGCCTTCTTTACAGTCCAGCTCTCACACCCATACATGACCACAGGGAAAACCATAGCCTTGACTAGGCGGACCTTAGTCGGCAAAGTAATGTCTCTGCTTTTGAATATACTATCCAGGTTGGTCATAANGTTCATGGTTCACGTATTGCTGAAGCCTGGCTTGGAGAATTTTGAGCATTACTTTACTAGTATGTAAGACGAGTGCAATTGTGCGGTAGTTTGAGTATTCTTTTGCATTAGCTTTCTTGGGGATTGGAATGAAAACTGACCTTTTCCCGTCCTGTGGTCATTGCTGAGTTTTCCAAATTTGCTGGCATATTGAGTGCAGCACTTTCACAGCATCATCTTTTAGGATTTGAAACAGCTCAACTGGAATTCCATCACCTCCACTAGCTTTGTTCATAGTGATGCTTTCTAAGGACCACTTGACTTCACATTCCAAGATGTCTGGCTCTAGATTAGTGATCACATCATCATGATTATTTGGGTCATGAAGATCTTTTCTGTACAGTTCTTCTGTGTATTCTTGTCACCTCTTCTTAATATCTTCTGCTTCTGTTAGGTCCATACCATTTCTGTCCTTTATCGAGCCCATCTTTGCATGAAATATTCCCTTTATATCTCTAATTTTCTTGAAGAGATCTCTAGTCTTTCCCATTCTGTTCTTTTCCTCTATTTCCTCTAAAGGAAATCAGTCCTGAATATTCATTGGAAGGACTGATGTTGAAACTGAAGCTCCAGTACTTTGGGCACATTATGTGAAGAGCTGACTCAGTTGAAAAAACCCTGATGCTGGGAAAGACTGAGGGCAGGAGAAGGAGATGACAGAGGATGAGATGGTTGGACGGCATCATCGACTAGATGGACATGATTTTGAGCATCCAGGAGATAATGAAGGACAGGGAAGCCTGGCATGCTGCAGTCAACGGGGTTGCAAAGAGTTGGACACAACTGAGCGACTGAACAACAGCAAAATTAACGGGCTAATGAGAGCATTGACAGTGAATAACCTCACGCAGGGCTTGGGCTCCGTGGTAAAGAACCTGCCTGTCAGTGTAGGACACAGGCTTGATCCCTAGGTCAGGAAGATCCCCTGGAGAAGGAAATGGCAACTCACCTGGAAAATCCTACGGGCAGAGGAGCCTAGTGGGCTACGGTTCATGGCATGGAAAGAGCTGGACACGACTGAACATACATGCAACACGAGTACATGGGTGTTTAACTTATTCATTCATTCAATTTGTGATGCGTGGTGGTCTGTTTATATATCAATGACCAGTTTATAGTGCACAGTAAGTCAGTTGAACGCTGATCTTTGTGTTGCTGTGAAGGTGTTTTTTAGATGTGATTGAAGATTTTACATAGTGTACAGTTAGTAAAGAGGATTATCAAATCTGTGCAGGCCTGATTTAATTTTTTAAAAGACTTTTGGTGTAGAACTACTACTGCTTGACAGAGGAAAGGGGAATTCTGTCTCTGAACAGAAGCTGCAGCTCATGCCTGAGAGTCCCTGCCTGCTCTTCTTGATAGGTGATTTCAGATTTCTAACTTGGCCAGCCCCACAATCACATTAGCCAGTTCTTTGCAATAAATCTCTCTCTTTCTGTGTCTCTCTCTAAGAGAGAGACAAATAAACTGACTGACGCAAAATGCATAGCAAATAGATTTGGAGGGATATAATGATAAATACTTTAATGCCTCAGTAGGAAGATGCTTTGTGAAAAGTGGTACTTAGAAAAGATTCAATCTACTGATAACACCCAGGGAAGACTGCAGGAAGAATGTAGGTTGGAGGCAACCTGACTGGAATGTGGAACAAATTCAAATGTCCCAGTTTTGTAGAACTGGATGTGGAGTACAGGATCCCTGCTAAAAGAAGCAACAGTCTCAAGGAATCAGAGAAATAACTGAAGTTAAAATCAATTGAAAAAAAAATTGATGATGGAGAATATCCTGAAAAAACTGAATCAAAATGGATCCAAAGTAGAAGTCTTGGTGGCAGGTGTTTGGAACCTGCTAGAGATCAAATCAAGGCTAAAGCAGATCACAGATTGCAAGAACCACTGATGATGTGGTTCTAGGAATACTCAAATTGGCTTAAAAACCCAAGGGTGGGATGTGATTGGAAGTGCTAAATCAGGTTAGGACACCATAGCAATAGATTGTAAATGAATAGCAGAACTTATTATGGGAATATTGAATGGAGGAAGATGCCTTAAAAAAGAAAAATATTCATATTTGCCAAAAAGTTACTACATTAATGAAAAAAGGAAAGCATGCCCCTCCCAAGATCACAATGTATTCAACCGTGAGACCAAATGCTCACAGCAACATATCCTTTTGTGACTCTTAACAGAGTAATGATCAACTATGACATGAATATTGTACCATGACTCAGATATTCTAATATCTTATGCCTCAATCAACTGTAGAGATACCAAACTATTGGGCAATGACTTTGTCTGGTCCCTTCATCTGGGTCATAACTTTCTGCTTTTTCATCCTGTAATGTGGTTTTTGTTCTAGCTGCTGTGGGACTGCGGTGGCAATGACTTTAGACTGCTTTATTCCAATCTAATTTTTCCTTTTTTCTACCTTATTTTTCTTAATCAGTAATTTATTTTCCAGTAAGTTCTCTCATAAGTGGCTCTGGTTGCAGATATCAATAGCCCATTTTTAACTGTAAACAAAACTAGATATTCCAAGCATTGGTAGTTAATCTTTCTTTTATTCTTAGATTTTGACAGTCCAGGGAGACAAGACCTCTGAAACACCATCTTCTGTGTGTGACCTCAAAGATTTGTCTGTGAAAAAAATAACAAATTTAATGAGTTAGGCTTGAAAATGTAGCCCTGAGTTTGTATTGTTCATTTTCTTTTTCCTGAATCATAATTGACTTGCAATTATACCAGTTTCAGGTGTATGACATAGTAATGAAATATTTTTTATGGATTATGTGCCTTGCAAAGTTGTTATAATATTATTGACTATATTCCCTGTAAAAAGAAGGGGACCAGTGTTAATTTCAACTTACTTTTCCAGAATATTTTTCTGGAATAGTATTAGCTTGAGGTTGGATTATGCTGTACTCTAGCTACTTGTAGACAAATGTTTGTTGGCAAGCATCTATTTGATACCCTTTAAAAATGGAGTAGGTTTAAAATTCATCAGGAACATTTGAGATTAGATATTAGAAAGATTATTAAAGTTTAAAAGTATTAGTAAAGGTCATTGAGAAAGAAAGGTATTTAAGAAAAGTTTCTGAAATTTATTTTTCTGAGATGATTGAAGTCAAATGCAGTTCAGAGACAGGATATTTAAATGCCACCTTCTGGAAATATTTGGCTGAATATTTATACATTAGAATATTTTCACACAGATTAGCATTCCACTGTCAAATCCACAAAATACTTGCGTGTAAAATTAGATTGGGAAAAATAGACAGTGACAAATTGTTTAAACCTTTCTTCATCTCTAAAATGGGGAGGCGGTAACACTGCATCCCAGTTAGAATTCAGTTAGAACACTTACCGTAAATGCAGCTAAAATGTCTAGGGCCATGCTAAGAGCTGTGACCTCTACAAGTGTAAGTCACTTCAATCATGTCCGACTCTGTGAGACCCTGTGGACTGTAGCCTGCCAGGCTCCTCTGTCCTGGGACTCTCCAGGCAAGAACACTGGAGTGGGTTGCCATGCCCTCCTCCAGGAGATCCTCCCAGCCCAGGGACTGAATCTGCATCTCCTGCATTAGCAGGCAGGTTCTTTACCACGAGTGCCACCTAGGAAGCCTCTGTGGCCTCTATTCTCTCATAGTTGGTACAGATAGGCACAACGATGCTAATTTAGCAGGCAAACTTTATTTAGTAGACAGTTATTATGAACTGGGCCTCCCTGCTGGCTCGGCTGGTAAGGAATCTGCATGCAGTGGAAAAGACCCAGGTTCAACCCCTGGGTCAAGTAGATCCCCTGGAGAAGGGAAAAATCTATCCACTCCAGTGTTCTTGCCCAGTGAATTTCATGAACAGAGCTGGGCTACAGTTCATGGCGTCAGAAAGAGTCAGACATGACTAAGCGGCTAACATGTTCACTTCACTTTTTTTTTTTTTTTAACTTTTTTATTATGAACTAGAGTTTGGAAGATAGAAGCAAGATTGCGATTTTTAGCTGAGTCTATAAAAATTAGGTTAAAATTAGATGGACAGGCATACACTGCTATATTTAAATGTATAGCCAACAAAGGACCTACTGTATAGCGCATACAACTCTGCTCAGTGTTATGTGGCAGCTTGGATGGGAGACGAGTTTGGGGGGAAAATGGGTACATAGCTACATCCATGTGGCTGGGTCCCTTTGCTGGTCATTTGAAACTATCATGATATTGTTTATTAATCAGCTATACCCCAGTGCAAAATAAAAAGTTGTAAATAAATAAATTCTTTTAAACAGAACAAAATCAGATTAGAGTCGTGCCACCACTGGGTAACATGTATGGTTTTCCTTTTAAAGCGGTTCTCATGTCTTTTCAAAAGGACACGCCAGCAGCAGCTGAGTGGCGTCCAGTGTGGCACGGTTCAAGCGTGAGTGCTGCCTTACGCAGGGAAACTTCCTACAGAGTTGCCCTCATCCCGAGTAGTACTGGGAAGCTGTCTGCCTAAGTGGATTATTGCATAGGACTTGACCAATCTAGCTGATTCTCTGAAACCCTCACGCTTAGTTTAATGGTTAAAGTTTCAGGCCATTTCCAGTGAGAGGGAATTATAATTCAGACCCTGGGCAACCCCAGGCAACGGAGGCTCTTCTGAAAGAGCTGCATCTAAGTGAACGAACCCCCTTGCTAGGGTTTCAGAACAGCTGTCACAGCTGCCCTGCTTGGAAATGCATACATTCTACAGATTTAAAAGAAGCGTATATTTTCCCAGAAAAGGTTGAATAAAAGACAGAAAAGAAGGAGAAGAAAACGTTTCTTGTGTCCTCAGTAACGTTATATCAATCGAAATGCATATTAAAACTAAAGATTAACACTCGCCAAAGATAGATAGCATTCGTGTGCTAATGATGGTAATGAAACAGCATATCTAAAATTCTTTCAAGAAAATATTCTTGTTTTAAAAACTTGATGAGGAAAAAATATAATCTTATTTGTCATTAATGTTAACAAACATTTTTTATTGAAGTATAGTTGACTTGCAGTATTATGTTAGTTTCAGGTGTGCAACATGATGCAGTATTTTTATAGATTAAGCATCTTGCAAAGTTTTTACGATGCTGTGGCCATATTCCTGTGCCGCGCAGTCCTTCTCTGTGGCTTATCTGTCTGAGTTTGTAGGTCTCAATCCGCTTCGCGCAGCCCCTTCATCCTTCTCACCTCTGGAAGCCGCGAGTTTGTTCTCTGTAACTGTGTCTTTGTTGTTTTGCTATGTTTCTCTGTTTTGCTTTTCAGATTCTACATACAAGTAAAAACACAGTATCTGTCTTTTTCCATCTAACATTTCATTAAACGTGATACTTTCCAGGTCCATCCATGTTGTTATAAATGTCAGTGCCTCATTCCCTTTCTTTTTAACTGAAGTACAGTTGGTTTACAATGTCGTATCAACTTTAAGCATGCAATAGTGTGATCTGATATTTTATAGCTTATACTCCATGTGCAGTTATTATAAAGTATAGACTGTGTTCCCTTGGCTGTACATTACACCGTTGCATCATATTTATTTTGTTTATTGCATCCTGAATCGCCTTCTTGCATCTGCTCATCGCCCTACCTCTCCCCGCTGATAACCACTAGTTTCTTCTCTCTACCTGAGTTTGTTTCTCCTTTGTTATACTCATTCATTTGTCTTCATTTTTAGATTCCACATATAAGTGAAAACATACAGTATTTGTATTTCTCTGCCTGATTTACTTCACTTAGCATAAGGCCATCTAAGTCCATCTGTATTTCTGAAAATAGCAAAATTTCATTCATTTTTATGGCTGAGTAGTATTGTGTGGTATACATATACAAAATCTTCTTTATCCATTCATCTTTTGAGGGACATATAGGTTGCTTCCATGTTTTGGCTATTGTAAATATGCTGCTGTAAACAGTGGTTGCATATATCCTTTCTGAAATCCAAAGGAAACAGAAAGATTTCTTTCTTTCCTATGGCTAAGTAATTTTAAAAATGTATGATTATGTCAAGTTATAATAATTATTAGGAAAGGATATCATAAACAATTTCTAATCAATACTATATAGAAACAATAAACAGATCAATGAAACAAAATTAAAATTTATGAATATAAATACTGTGGCTTATACTAGGCATTTTTAGTATATATTAGATTTGGCATTTCAAATTAATGAAAACGGTTATTATTTAATGTATAGTACTGAAAGCTGATTTTGTCAAAAAATAAATTAGACAACTTTTTCATGATATGTCAAAAATATCACATTATAGTTAATTTCATTAATGCCATAAAAATAGAAAAAGAAAATGAATGTTTATCTGATCTTGGTTCTGGGAAAAACTTTCAAATACGGTTAGCAATATTTTTGGATATTATCTTTTTTTCACCTTTTATCTACATTCTATCCTTTCCATCAGATACACTGAACAGACACCTGGCTCTGTTTTGAGAGGGACTGTGGCCTACCAAAATATAGAAAGAGACTACATCTATTCTTGAATTTATTTTCTTTCAAAGGCCAAAATTTTGGACTGAACTTAGTTTATGGAGCAGGGGAAAGGGATGGTGAGCCCTCTGCCCTCATTGCCTGTTGCCTTAGCTCTGAACACGGCATGTGAGCTGGGCAGGGATCAGTGACGAATTCTGCCATGGAATAGAGTTTTCAGGCAATTTAGGTGACTGAAAGCAAGGCGGATCCCATAAAGGAAAAACACGATGTGTCTCCCTGCCTAAATATGAAATACAATTCTGTAGGTCATTAAATATCTTCTAAGGTACTGAGCAATATTTTCTACTATGTACTAAATTTTATTTATTTAATCATGTACCTATTTCTGACTAGTTGTTTTCCAATTTGCATTGTAAGTACTACTGTAATATGTGATTTATATGTTTATTTTCAAAGTCAACCTCGATTGTTTACTAAGAACAAATTCCTCCATTTGGAAATCCAGAATAAAAAGGTATACATATTTTTAAGTGTCTTGATGCATATGGGCATATTGCTTTCTGGAAGTGGTTATCTCACTATACTTCTGCCATTATTATCTTTTACCCGTGCTTTTTGGATCAGTTTTTACTACCAGGGAAGATGTACCTCTAAGTTAAAAAAAAAAAAAAAAGTCAGTTTGTAATTTTTTTAAAAGAAATGTCTATTTGTTCTAATATGGGCAAGAGTTTCTGGTGCTTTGTATGAACTTTATATACATTAAAATATGACTTGCCCATCAAATTTTGTCAAAATGTGCCCCGTTTGCCTTTGCTATTTTAGTTTTATACACAACTCTTAAAATTAACATAGTTTTAAATGTTGATGTAAGCCATTCTATTTTTCATATCCTTAAATATATGAGTATGCCTCGCTTCCATTTTCATTTAGAATTAAGCTTTAAAAATGACACATAGGGCTTTCCTGGTGCTCAGTGGTTAAAAAAAAAAGCAAAAATCTGCCTGCCAACGTAGGAGACACAGGTTGGATCCCTGAGCCAGGAAGACCCCACGTGCCGCCGAGTGACTGACCATCCGCGGCAACTACTGAGCCTGTGCCTAGAGCCAGGGGCCTCATCTCTGCGGCCCTCACGGCCTGGAGCCCCGCTCTGCAGCGGGAGAAGCCTCCGCAATGAGAAGCCGGTGCCCCGCAACCAGGGAGCGGCCTCTGCTCGCCCGACAGAGAGCCAGCACAACCACAGCCTAAAACAGAGAAAGGAGATGGTAAATCCGCAAGGCACACTGTGCGCTACTTCTACCATGTTTTCTGTTTTGCTGCTAAAAGAAAACCAATCTGGGACTTATGTCTTTAGGCTACAGTACAAAAGTATTTTTCCCTATTCACTTATTCACTATTTCTTTACTGATATCTATTGATAGCTAGTCATGCGCTGTGTCCTGGGGATAAAAGGGAGTGTAAGATACAGCCCATGTCTTCCAACACTTTATTTCTTTATGCATACCACCAAGAGGCAAAGAAGAAATTGCAAAATAACATAAATGCTACCGTGGTGCGAAATATAGGGCTAAGGGGGCACAAAGTCTTGTGAAATAGAGGGCAGGGGGTCGCTTCTGGGATTCCAAGAAGCGGCATCAAGAAGCGGCATCTAGGCTGAAGCATAGAAGATTTACAGAACTCCCTACAGGAAAATGAAGGACGGGGATTCCTTATGAAAGGATAACATGCACAGAAGGAAAGGCTGAAAAGAAGAAGGTACATGAGAGATTGTCACTCTTACAAGAGGTGGAAATAAGTCAGCGGGATGATGCAAAGAATACGAATTGCAGGATAAAAGCCACAATAAGTTACCAAAAACTCAGATCACAGGGAGTCTCATGAGAGACATTAAAGAGATTGGACTTCCTTACTAAGTACACAAATGCCACTGAAGGAAGCAGGAATGGAACATCACAAGGTTTTGCATCAGCTCGAGTCCCTGAACTAGTGTGAAACTAGACAGGAGTACCACATCTCCCTTGCACGAATACTCCTGTTGGGTTACTCTTTGTTGAGAGAGAACACTTTTTTTTTTCCTTTAAACTACGAAGGCTTGCGGGTAGTTATTACAATAGCAAGCAGTTGGCTGTCTACACAAGGTGAGCAAAGATAATGCCCACTGTTGAAGTGCAAAGATTTCTAAAGAAAAGCGTGTATGTTGAGCACTCTTGTGATTTTTAGTAAATATTATTTTCATTTGAGATGTAGGGAGGGATTTAACAGTTATGAGTGTGGGAAATCTTGTTTGTTTGTTTGTTTGTTTGTTTTTAAGGAAAGGAAGTATAACGGTGTATTCACTCAGTTGCTCAGTCGTGTCTGCTCTTAGTGACCCCAGGGACTGCAGCCTCCCAGGCTTCTCCATCCATGGGATGTCCAGGCAAATATACTGGAGAGGGTTGCCATTTCCTTCTCCAGAGGATCTTCCCAAACCAGGGATCACAACTGCATTTCTTGTATCTCCTGCATTGGCAGGCAGATTCTTTACCACTGCAGCCAAACTGCAATATACCTTGGTACCCAAAATTGCTAGCTGGGTTATTAGATTGGGAGTTTTCTCTCCTCTTGGATATTCTTCTCAGATGTTCAGTATCCCATATCAGTAATACAAAGGGTCACTTTAAATGATTAAACAATTAAATAGAAAAAGGTGGGCTATCAATCTGTTTATCAAGGTGTTTGAACTCTGCACATCAAAGGAGAACAAAAATAGTGTATTGTAAGATAATGGCTATTTTTAAATTAAGCTTTTCCTACTAGTCGGGTACAATAGGTGTTGGGATTATGGTTCACTTTAGTGGACACGGGGACCTTTCGGCTCCCAGCTTTCTAAAGGTCTGTGTCATAGCACGCGATTCCCAGGTGGCTCAGTGGGTAAAGAATCCGCCTGCAATGTGGGAGGCACGGGAGATGTGGGTTTGATCCCTGGGTCCGGAAGATTCCCTGGAGAAGGGCATGGCAACCCACTGCAGTGTTCTTGCCTGGAACGTCCCAGGGACAGAGGCGCCTGGTGGGTTCTAGTCCGTGAAGCTGCAAAGAGCCAGATGCGGCTGAAGTGACTGAGCATACACTTCTGAGACTAATCCACTTTGCTGCGCGGCAGAAACTAACACAACGTTGTAGAATACTTCAACTGAAAACATCTTAAAGAATCTTAAAATAGTTGGAAACACTCTAAAAAATCACACACATTTCAGACTAATTTCCTCTGCTTCTTTCGAGGACTATTCTAAGACTTGCAATAAACCATAGAAGACCACATCTAATATAACATTTATTAGTTTTCACTTAGTGATCAGTAGCCAGGCAGCAAGTATATACGTCTAAAAGTATTGATTTTCGGTTGTGTTGGATCTTGGCTGCCGTGCGGGGGCTTTCTCTGGTTGCAGCGAGGGGCGGCTGCTCTTCACCGCAGCGCGCAGGCTGCTCGCGGAGGCGGCCTCTCTCGCTGCAGAGCACCGGCTCTAGGCACCGAGGCTTCAGTACTGGCGGCGCGCAGGCTCCGCAGTGGTGGCGCGCAGGTTTAGCTGCTCTGTGGCGCGTAACGCTTCCCGGAGCAGGGACGGGACCCTTGGCTCCTCACTGGCAGGCAGAGTCTTATCCACGGGACCACCAACAGAATCCCAAGTACATGCATTTTGAAAGAAGTATCTTATATCATATTAAAAATCTAAAATTGCAGCTTTGTCATGAAAATTTTCCTATGAGTTATGAATGTTCAGTCTTGTTGGTTATGTCACCTAATACATAGTTGCAAAGAGATTTGAGTGCTATACGTCTAAGCTCTTATCTATTATCACAGTGTCTTTAATTACATGAAATAGTAATGTTTTTCTCTCAATGGATTGCATTGTTTTTGGAAGGTGCTTTTAAGATATATATAGGGTGTTCATGGAGTACAGTTTCCCTTTTTAATGTCTAAAAGTAAGTAGTATAAACAAAGAAGTCAACTGAGGTTGGCAGGTACAGAGAACAGGATTGGTGTTTATGCTATTATCTGCAGAAGTAAATTGTACAGGCGAAAGCAATCAGCATAGATCAATTTAGCCTGTGGAGTTGACTTTCTGATAAAATACTTCTCTACGCTCCACCTCCATTTATATTTGCCCTACAGGTTATTATTTGTTATTGAACAATATTACAATTCTTAAGGGAAAATAGTATAATTCATTTGAAGTGAAGCTACACTGTTGTGCATGAAGTACACTCAAATTCTTGCAATTATTCTTCTGACTTAAAGGGTTAGGAGTTATTCAAGAGTTTCTTCTTGTGATTTTTAACTTTAGTGGGTGTGTTTCTATTTCATAACATATTATGTTTATATTCAACAGAAAAAATATCATTTTTAGGTAAGCAAATTCTATGAATCATTATGTCTGAGTAACTTTTATTTGTTTGTAAAACGAACTGAGCATTGTGTTTAGCTTGACACAGCATATAAAGATCCATAAACTATTTGGGGCTATTAAGTGTTGGGGGGAGTTTTTATCCTAATTATATTTCAGAGATTATGACACATTAGGAATAAGCACTTTATGCTTATTTCTAGTCATATAGTTATTACAAGACTGATGTCATGATGTTTATATTATAAGATGAATTGTGTATATATCATGTTATCATTGTCAATAAAATATCGTGTTAATTACAAAAAAATTTGTACAAAATTTAAAGAAAGCATGGAGTAAATGATAGCTAGAACTTTACTAAATACCCATGGTGGACTTTGCATTAAACTAGGGTCTGTGTGCTATACAAGTTGAGTGTGACATAGTTGTCTTTCCCATCTTATATTTGGGAAGACAAAAGGAATGCATGAAAAATAACAAGAGAAATAAGATAATAAAGTAGTAAACCACATGGCTACTGACTGGGGAAGTTTGGAGAAAAGTGAGATAGGCAGAGGATTTTATAATTCGAAGAATGTTTCTTAACAATTTTAAAGCTGATTTGGTGTGATAATGTGAATAAAATTCAGATAATTAGAGAAAACGACCACTTTGGACTTGTAGAATACCAGAAGCACATATATGTTGGATGTAGCTTTGTGTCTTAAGGGAACCAAAGAGTAGAGGAAACATACTGATCTCGCAGTGAGAAACAATTTTAGTGACTAGTGAAAGTGGAAGTGAAGTTGCTCAGTTGTACTCGACTCTTTGTGACCCCATGGATAGTAGCCTGCACCAAGCTCCTCTCTGTCCATGGGATTTTCAAGGCAAGAGTACTGGAGTGGGCTGCCATTTCTTTCTCCAGGGAGTTCCCAACCCAGGGATGGAACCCAGGTCTCTCACATTGTAGACACTAGAGTGGGCAAGATCAGTGAAGGCTTCAAAAGCTAAGGATCAAACACATGAAAATAACCACCATCTATTTATCTATCCATCATCTATTTATCTATCTATCATCTATTTATCTAGCCACCATCTATTAGCTATCTACTTCAGAATCTCCTGACTCCCCAGGTCAATAATAGGAATACTTTTGTGAACTGGAACTGTATTTGAGTAACACTGACAGTCCATGATGATAAATTTTGATTCAATATATTTTCTGTCAAAAGCAGTGCTTCCTCCCCAAAACTATTCATTTTAGTCACTTAAAGTAACTTATGTAATAATAGATGATATTTCCTTTGTGCCAAAATTAACTACTTGGTTGATGTATGGAAGGGAAGCTACCATTAATTATCATATTTTAAACATGGGGTTGGGCACATCATGTGTTTTATCATATACTTCTTCACAGCAATGCTTGGAGTTAGACATTTTTTACCATTGAAAGCTAGAACTTAGGGACATAGGAATAAGTTATCAAGCAAATCCAAACTTCTCTAACTCCAAAGTCCATGCTTTATTTTATAACCAAGCTGCCACAAAAATTGTAAGTAGTTCAATTTAGTAGATATATTTATCTTTGCTTCACTCCCTTCTACAATAATATGCCCCCTCTCTAATTTCTTGTAATGCAGATGTGTATATCAATACCAGCTGCCTGTACAGCTGAGCATACAGTTGATGCAACCAAAGGCAGGCACCGATGTCAGTTGAGTAAATTGTTCTTCCTTATATAGAAATTTTAACTAAGATACACTGAGATGAATTGAGCTGATATTGATAAGCGGATCTCTAACTTATAAGACAAAGCCAGAATCACCACCATGAAAAGCCATGGCATGTTGTAAGGGAAACTGAAGTGAAAGCAAAACATAAAAGCCTTGGATAAACAGACGTGGATTGAGAAAGAGAAGAATGCAGGAGTCTGTGACTTTGTTTAACTAAAAGTGTCTTTGTTAGTTCCTCTTGCTTGAACAGACATGACTCTAGGTTCAAAATTCTATTTTCATGGCAAGTTGCGGATTTTATAAACTTTTACAGCATCTTGTGGCACAGAGGAAAAGCTGAATCTTAGTTTTGTTTTTATCTCTTTTTAAGCAATTTCTTTTTTCTTAGTAGAAGCTTATAAGTTTTGTTGTCATTTTTGTTTGATTGACGTTGTTGTTCAGGGCATCTATCTCAATGATCCATTCTGATTTAGGTATGCAGAAATGACACATTCGTCTAGTTTTATTTAATGAAACTCTAGTAATTTTCGATGTGAATACAAATATAAGGGACTTATACATAAGTAAAAGAAATTACCTGGTAGAAATAAATTTATCTTTGTTTTTCTTTAAGAAGGGGCACTAATAGTAACATAATTTAAACCAAAGTTTTTGCTTTGCATGTCTTTAGAAGAGTGATTATTTCCAAGACTTTTATAGACAACTGTCATGCGTGAATATTATATAAGAATATCAAGACAGTGTATAGACAGTGAATCTAATGCATTTAGATTTAATTCAATAGTAATTGTTCAGTTCAGTTCAGTCGCTCAGTCGTGTCTGACTCTTTGAGACCCCATGAATTGCAGCACGCCAGGCCTCCCTGTCCATTACCAACTCCCAGAGCTCACTCAAACTCACATCCATGGAGTCAGTTTGCCATCCAACCATCTCCTCCTCTGTCATCCCCTTCTCTTCCTGCCCCCAATCCCTCCCAGCATCAGAGTCTTTTCCAATATATCAGCTCTTCGCATGAGGTGGCCAAAGTACTGGAGTTTCAGCCTCAGCATCATTCCTTCCAAAGAAATCCCAGGGCTGATCTCCTTCAGAATGGACTGGTTGGATCTCCTTGCAGTCCAAGGGACTCTCAGGAGTCTTCTCCAACACCACAGTTCAAAAGCATCAATTCTTTGGTGCTCAGCTTTCTTCACAATCCAACTCTCACATCCATACACGACTACTGGAAAAACCATAGCCTTGACTAGACGGACCTTTGTTGGCAAAGTAATGTCTCTGCTTTTCAATATGCTATCTAGGTTGGTCATAACTTTCCTTCCAAGGAGTAAGTAATGGTAGGAAACCATTATTAGTTTTGGGTGCTCTGTTATGTAATAAATTATTTCTTTAGTGTTAATATAAAATGTGACAGCAATTTCTGAGAATATCTACTTGCAATAAAAGTCTAATTAGAAATGAACAGCATATCTGTAAGGGGGCAATAGTTTTTCATTTCATATGATAATATCACAAGGCTAGAAATATTTTATAAACTGGATATAATTATTTGCCTATTATTTTTTTATTTTTCCTTTTAAAGATGTTTTATGTGAAGGCAGGATGTGTAGATAGAGATTAATGCTTAAATGCTACAGGGACTATTCTGCAGATGTCTGTAGATGACTCTGGGTCTATTTGGCCACATAGGAAGGGGGTACTTTTTCCCCTTTTAAACAAATTTAGACCACATTTCAAAGGATGATAGAATAACAGGTGCTAAGAGGAGAAGAAAGAACAACTGCCAAGTTGCTTTGAAGGATTCTGGTGAACTTTATTCTTTAAGCCACTCAGTCTTCATTTAACAAAGATTGACTGAGTGTCCAGTCATGGGCCAGCTCTCTTCTTATGTGTCTAAAATAGCTCAGTGAACCAGACTCACAGAAATCCCTGCTCTTGCTGAGCTGAGACTTTTTCACGTGTCCATTTTCCCACGCCTGATTAAAATGCATCATAAATGGCTTGGCAGCTTTCACCACAAACATACACAACTTGACTGTGTATTGACTGTGTATTTATGCTTCTCCATTGTGTTACTCAGTCACTCAATTTGCTCATTCTCTCAAATGTTAAGCAAAGAGCTTGTAAATCCCTAGACTTCCTAGAACAAGACCATTTAACAAAGACCCACGGCAGTGGTACTTCAGAGAACATATGAAAACTGTCATGAAAGTGCTAAAGAACCATTTTGAAAAATAGACCACTTGTAAAATCAGGCAATTTATAGACATAAGTTTTATAGATATAGTTTTAGAAACGGAAAAAATCATGAGTGTACTTGAAATTCCATTTGCACATAGTACTTCATAAGGAAGATGAGAAATAGGCAGCGAATCCAAGGAAAGATAAATTTGGGGGATATGGACAAATCCATGTAAAATCTCAACCTCGACATCATCACAAAGTCCTTGTTGACTCTACAAAAGACGCACACTTAAAAGGGGTAGGAAATCTCACCACCAGCTATAGTGATACTACTGAGCCAGGGTTAAAATTTCCCCAGAGCAAAAGGAAATTGAGAAAGTAAGTAAGAATATATAGTTTTGTATCATTATGCAGAGTGTTTCCTGGCTACACTCATGGGAGATCTGAGAGAAATACACAGCACAGCGCTTACCACTGGAAGCAAGAGGCCAGGAAGGATGCTGTGGGTAGCGGCGCTGAGAACCAGCCCAAGGTGATCAGGTGCTGCTTCACACGCCTAGAGACTACAGAGAGAAACCAATTTCTCCACATTCTGTAACTAATACACAACAGAGAGTTCCCGAAAGCAACTCTCAGTTCAGAGAGAAGAGCTTCTGGGTCCTGACACCAGACAAGCACAGAGTTCTTGCCAGCAGCCAGCCACCGACATCCACAGCCATCAGGAGGCATTGGTTTAAGGAAAGTTTCACGGAAGCTAGAACCAGCATCAGGAAGCCTCTGCCATGTAACATCAGGGGAAAACAAAGACGCAACACTTTATATACAATACAACATTGAGAAGCACACGCTATATGTTTACATGCAGAAAGTGATTAAAAAGGAAAGTGAGGTCACTCAGTCGTGTGTGACTCTTTGCAAGCCCATGGACTGCAGGCCCCCAGGCTTCCCTGTCCTTCAGCTGTCTCCCAGAATTTGCTCAAACTCATGTCCATTGAGTCTGTGATGCCATCCAACCATCTCATCCTCTGTATCCCCTTCAAATACATTTTTTAAAAGAAATGCCTAAAATATAAGTCCTAACAATGAGAGTTTTGTGATTTGGATCCAATTCTCGTGGAAGCCAAAAGGAGTTTTCAAGATTCATCGCAGTGTGCTCCCTTCGAGTGAAGGGTGGAGACAGGCGCCCACCAGCGTTGCTGAGGGTGTGCAAAGTGAGTCAGTTCCGTGGAGACGTGACTGAGGATTGTACTTGAGAGGGTCAGGCAGTCCCCCGACGAGGGTTCAGTCTGAAAGAGAAGCTGTCGCAGCAAGAAAAATAGGTGGAATGAGAACTGCTAGACATTAAAAAAAACATGACTTTGATTTTTTCCAGATTAATGCCTCTTCTTTTCTTGAGAACTGTTACCAGGCAAAATGTAACAGGACTTCCACAGTTACGTTTTTTCCATTTTCAGTCCAAAGCCCACCTTCGTTTCTTGCTAATAATATCATTTGCTGTTTTGGTGAGGGACTCACTTAGTGGCTCAGACGGTAAAACGTCTGTCTACAATGCGGGAGGGAGACGCGGGTTCGATCCCTGGGTTGGGAAGATCCCCTGCAAAGGAAATGGCAATCCGCTCCAGGACTATTGCCTGGAAAATCCCATGAACAGAGTAGCCCGGTAGGCTACAGCCCATGGGGTCCCAAAGAGTCAGACACGACTGAACGACTTCACTTCACTTGTTTATACATCCGAAGAGAAAGTTGATACATTTACGTTGAGCACCAAAGGCCTTAATTACAAACTGTACAAGCAGGTAGGCTGATATCTAGACAGTGTAGGTGACGTTAGCCAGACCAAGGGAAGCAGACTTTATGATCTAACCCTTTAGGAAGCTGGGGGGCCTCCACAGGCTTTGGGATAACTGTCCCCTGCATGAAAGAGTATATCCTTTCAAAGATTATTGGGACCAATTAAAATGTCTGTAGAAATCTGTATTAAGAAATGATCTGTCAGTTGGTCAGTTTTAATCCAACAGTCACCAAAAAGAAATGCTAAATAAAATGAGAATGAAAATAGCATGCAACGCTATCTTCCACATATGCTAAAATCAGTTAGTCTCAGGTTGGAATAGTCAATTAACAACCCGAGTGACGAAATAAATTGAAAGAAAATAAAACTTAACTCTGTGTGTGACAGACTATTAATCAATCTAAGAGAATATGTTCATTCAAATTAACATGGCAATCAATATGGTAACAGGTATCGGAGTCCATTTCTACCACACACACCAGGTAATTCATGCTTTGGAAACATTTGATCTCCTGCATCTGAACTCTCGGGCAGCCACTTTGCTTTCCACCTGGACCATGAGTTTGTTTAAGCATGCAGCCCACAGTCTAGAGGCCTTGTTGACCTTAATACAAATCGGTGAGGACGGAGGTCTCCTCTTCATAGTTAAAAATCAAAAGCAAAAACAAAAAATCTGGTGCGTCTACCTGCGAAAGTTTATATCTGTCGCTTGTGTTTACGATACAGCAATAACGTAAAAGTCTGAGTGCTTTTATCAACAAACCCACAAATGTGGAGTTCAAGAAAACCGCAAGTTTGACAGCAACAGGGAGACTGCATTTTCATTATTCATAAAATAAAGCTAGTGTCAAGACCTGAGGAAGAAGGAACGGAGATCAACGTAAGAAGCCTCCAGTTTACCTGCTTCCTCATACTTCGTTTGTAGCAATCAAGATGATTTTGTTTTGAACTTGTTATATTTTATTTCACTTATCCATCAGCTTAAGATAGACAACATTGTTTGATGTCCTATTAGAATTTATCGAAAGTGAAAGTTACTAAATTTAATTTTAACTTACTACGTAATTTTATCTTAACTCTGTATTCCTAAATAAATGAATTCTCTATCCAAATACCATTTCTATTATAATGCTATTGAGCACTGAAAGTTTGATCTAGCTCTCTAATCTTAACCAGCTCGGATCTCATATAACTAGAGCTTTTAAAGTCTTAACTTTCATGTCACGTCTCTGACATTTATTTTGGGTAGAACAGAATGAGCTTAAAAGAAAACAAGTGATACTTATATGCAAGGTATACAACTTCTTTCTGGCAAGGTTCTTATCTTTTCAATAAACCATTGAATTTATTGCCCATGTTTTTTCTTTAGAAGAAAACTTGACCTTGTTTCATACCACATTTAGTGACATTTTAGCTGTAATAAAAGGGCTTCTTTTCTTTCTGATAGCTGGTTTCTTTTATAAAATTAAATAGGAAACTTTTCCCTACTGGCATCTAATTCTTATCATTTTCTGCTATTTTTTGTTATTGTCAGAAAATATATTCTCAAGGCCATCTTCAAAGTTAAATTGACTTAGAAGGCTTTTTCCTTCCTATAGGCTCAGTACAATTTGTGTGCTCACTGCACAATTGAAAGGAAAACCAAAATTACAGACTAAAGTAGAAAAATCAAGTTTTACAAACGTGAAACAACACTTGTTTACCATGGAACAAGCACTTTTCTAAATAATTTATATATATCTGTATTTAAATGGACACAAGGTGAATCTCAAACTCAGAGAAGATAAGTAAGCTGCTCATGTCACATGTCAGCCAGGAATTCGGTGATGGAGTCAGAAATTAAGCATGCGTTTATTTGTAAACTCTGCCATCTTATAACTCTGCCATACTGTTTTTAAATATTGCTTTGAATATGTTTCTGATGGATGCAAAGCACAGAATTAAGTAAATCAAATGTTTAAAAAAGTAAATATATGATTCACATGAAAATAAAAGAAGAATTTTAACAGTATGTAAGTAACCTTGTGGAGCTTTCCAAGCGGCATAGTGGTTAAAAATCCACCTGCAATGTAGGAAACCTAAGTTCAATCTCTGGGTTGGAAAGATCCCTTGGAGAAGGAAATGGCAACCCACTCCAGCACTCTTTCCTGGGAAATCTCTTGGACAGAAGAGTCTGGCAGGCGACAGTCCATGGGGTTGCTTGACAACTGAACAACAACAAAGTAACTTTGTTATCATTTTATTTTGTGCAACTATTTATCAAAGTTCTGAAAATGCTTGCTATCATACTTTGACTTTTTTTAAAAAAGTAAATATACAGTTGATGCCTTTTTAATTTTCTTGTGGAGGATATGTATAAAGAATGAGTGTTCTCATTGTATAGAAAGATCCTTAGTCAATACTTCCAAAGTTCCCTTAAAAAATAAACCATTGCTTTTTTGTTATAGATAATATTTACATTTTAAAAATTTCTTGCTGGTATTGGGTGGGAGGTTAGACATGAGAGACATGGGTCAATCCCTGGATCAAGGAGACCCCCTGGAGGAGGGCAGGACAACCCACTTCAGTGTTCTTGCTCTAGAATCCCATGGGCAGTGGAGCCTGGTGGGCTGCGCAGAGTCAGACACAGCTAAGTGTCTCAGCATCATATCATGTTGTTACGGGGCACGTGCCTAACATTGAAGTGTGTTGGGAAAAACTACAGAGCCAATAAAATATAAGGAGTTCATTACACAGTATGCTAATAGGGATGTAAGAGATTCTTTGTAAAGTTAAAAAGAAAAAGCCTCAGTAAACTATATAATGCTATATATTTGTTTGGCACGTTTTTAAGCCAGGAGAATAACATGGACATAAGATCCATCTAGTCAAGGCTATGGTTGTTCCTGTGGTCATGTATGGATGTGAGAGTTAGACCGTGAAGAAGGCTGAGCACCGAAGAATTGATGCTTTTGAACTGTGGTGTTGGAGAAGACTCTTGAGAGTCCCTTGGACTGCAAGGAGATCCAACCAGTCCATTCTGAAGGAGATCAACCCTGGGTTTCTTTGGAAGGAATGATGCTAAAACTGAAACTCCAGTACTTTGGCCACCTCATGTGAAGAGTTGACTCATTGGAAAAGACTCTGATGCTGGGAGGGATGGGGGCAGGAAGAGAAGGGGACGACCGAGGATGAGATGGCTGGATGGCATCACGGACTCAATGGACGTGAGTCTGAGTGAACTCCGGGAGACGGTGATGGACAGGGAGGCCTGGCGTGCTGCGATTCATGGGGTCGCAAAGAGACACGACTGAGCGACTGAACTGAACTGAACTGAAACCATTCAACTAAAGAAACCCTCAGATTTCCAGTTGAAATCTTGAAACTACTGAAAATGAAAGGGTAAAATTCCATCATCATAGATTACTGACCCTGCCAACATCCTTATTTTGAACTTCTAATGTCATTATGCTTGATTAAAAGAAAATAATTTGTGTGCGTATATAGTAATCTGCACAACTGACTGCTCTATATTTCTGTACATTAAGAATCGTTCTAATGAAATTTGAATTTAATGCAGTGCTTGTAATTTTACTTTGAACATAGTGTTGCTAAACTATGAAACATTAAAATATTTTTTCTTCTAAACTACAACAATACTAAAATCAATGTAATATTGATCTATTTATTTAAATTATTTATTTTAATTAGAGGATAATTACTTTACAGTATTAATCTTCTATATGTTCTCTGAATTAAAAGTTGCTTTTACTTTCTACTCTGTTAGTTGAAATGCCTAAGATGGGATTAAGAGGATACAGATGCTGTTGTAATTGTTCTGTCTTCTCTGCTGCTGCTGCTGCTGCTGAGTCGCTTCAGTCGTGTCCGACTCTGTGCGACCCCATGGACGGCAGCCAGCCAACATCCTTATTTTGAACTTCTAATGTCATTATGCTTGATTAAAAGAAAATAATTTGTGTGCGTATATAGTAATCTGCACAACTGACTGCTCTATATTTCTGTACATTAAGAATCGTTCTAATGAAATTTGAATTTAATGCAGTGCTTGTAATTTTACTTTGAACATAGTGTTGCTAAACTATGAAACATTAAAATATTTTTTCTTCTAAACTACAACAATACTAAAATCAATGTAATATTGATCTATTTATTTAAATTATTTATTTTAATTAGAGGATAATTACTTTACAGTATTAATCTTCTATATGTTCTCTGAATTAAAAGTTGCTTTTACTTTCTACTCTGTTAGTTGAAATGCCTAAGATGGGATTAAGAGGATACAGATGCTGTTGTAATTGTTCTGTCTTCTCTGCTGCTGCTGCTGCTGCTGAGTCGCTTCAGTCGTGTCCGACTCTGTGCGACCCCATGGACGGCAGCCCACCAGGCTCCGCCGTCCCTGGGATTCTCCAGGCAAGAACACTGGAGTGGGTTGCCATTGCCTTCTCCAATGCATGAAAGAGAAAAGTGAAAGTGAAGTCGCTCAGTCGTGTGCGACTCTTAGCGACCGCATGGACTGCAGCCCACCAGGCTCCGCCGTCCATGGGATTTTCCAGGCAAGAGCACTGGAGTGGGTGCCACTGCCTTCTCCATTGTCTTTTCTACCTCTTATGATTTAAAGATATTGACATCATAGGAACAATAGTAGCAGAATAGCTCATCAGGGGAATGGATTATTTAAAACAATTCTTATTATCACCTATATAACCTCAGAATATATGTGATTATAGGGAATTGTACTTTACTGTACTTCGGTGGTTTGGTCGCTAAGTCATGTCTGACTCTTGCGACTGCATGGACTGTAGCCCACCAGACTCCTTTGTGCATGGAATTCTCCAGGCAAGATACTGGAGTGAGTAGCCATTCCCTTCTCCAGGGCATCTTCCCAAGCCAGGGATCAAACCTGGATCTCCTGCACTGTAGGCAGATTCTTACTGACTGACCTTCGAGGTAAGTACTTTAAGGCTGAAAATGATTGTAATCAGATAGCCGCAGGTGGTTATTTAAAAATGCTCTTTTAAAAGCATTTCCATACAAATTATAAATGTCAACGTAGAGCCTTCTGCATTGCACAGGCCTGGAGAAAGAAATCATTAGATATGTAACTTATTATTATCAAGTGCCCCAGAATATATGCATCTGCTGTTAAATGTCATAAGAAGTATTTATTAAATACGAACTTAAATGTAGAAATGCCACTTAAACCACCATCTATTCATTCTGGCAAAAGGCATTCAGCAAATGGCAAAAATGCTTTCCATTTACATCCAGTGAAAACTTGCTCTACATTATTATCTTCTGCATTGAATGTTTTTTTGTGAATGATAGGTTTCCTCTGTCATCCAACTACAAAATTCTTGTGGTAATTGTCACGGTGTCTGATACATTGTCCTTAGTATCTTATGTACAGTTTTAATTAAATCTGGAAAGCTTCATTTCCACACTGCCGCGTGGAACTAAATGGCTCAACATTCCCCGGCTGCAGTCTCGGTACCCAGCTTATAACAGTGTCTCTTGCTGTGTTAAACAGCTATTCCATCTGTATAGTTGTTGGGCTTGACCTTTTCATCCTTTAGTGTTCAGATTAACAGAAAGTAGAGTGGCTGAGAGCCCTCACTGATGAAATCTTTGTGCTTGCTTCTTAATTCAGAGTATGGTGGTAATAATAGTTCTTAACTTAAGCACAATCCATTTTAAAAGTTCTGTAATTGCTAAATTATAATAATCATAATCATGTGCGATGACTGCAAGGGAGGCGATCAGAAAATATACTTTCGTGTTTTAAAAGGATTTTTATTTATCCATTTCAAAGCATGCCTGCTTGAAGCGATATATAGCCAGTATTTCAATTAAGCAATTTTAAAGAGGCTATTGCTGCAGCTACTTACTTGGAAATAATGAAGAACTTCTCATTCCATCATATTCTGCAATATGATAGCATGTGCACCAATCTTTGGGTATACTGATAATCAGTAGCAGGATATAGCAAATTTTTTGAAACTGGCTATTTGCTGGCTTAAAATAAATAAGTGGAAAGAAAAAAATGTACTTCCATTTATCAAACATGAATAATTATGTACATTTATAAACTTTATGCTCAGCTTGGAGATCACCTCTCCTTTGCAAAGATGATATTCTCAGGCTTCATCCCATTAAAGAAGCCGTGCTTGTGGTCTAACTTACCAAACATCGCTTTTAACCTGGGAGCACTTGATCTACTGTCTCCTTCACCTACTGTAAGCCAAACTAGAGTCTCGATGTTTCGACGCTTCGTAGAACCTTGGTAGACATATGCAAATTCAAAGGTTGAAAATTACACATTTATAATAAAAGCTTGAAAAAGATCCCAAATATTAGTACTTCAAATGCAACATCCAAGACTTCCCTGGTGGCTTAGTGGTTAAGACCTTGCCTCCCAGTGAAAGAGGTGCTGGTTCGAGGTGAGCTAAGATCCCACATGCCTCTCGGTCAAAAAACTGAAACACAAGACAGAAACAATATTGTAACAAGTTCAACAAAACTTTGAAATGGCTCACATAAAAAACTAAAATAAAACACAATGTTCAAGAAGCGGTTCCTAAGTGAAAAGAGAATTTTACAGTTTAACCTAAACTTAAAGAAGGTTGAAATCTGAGTATCATAATAACATAGTCTGAGTGATATCAAATATACATTAATGAGTTCCCTTTAATATCATCCACTGATTGAATTAGCATATTTAAATAGTATAATCAGTTCAGTTCAGTAGCTCAGTCGTGTCCGACTTTTTGCAATCCCATGAATCATAGCACGCCAGGCCTCCCTGTCCATCACCAACTCCCGGAGTTCACTCAGACTTAACGTCCATCAAGTCAGTGATGCCATCCAGCCATCTCGTCCTCTGTTGTCCCCTTCTCCTCCTGCCCCCAATCCCTCCCAGCATCAGAGTCTTTTCCAATGAGTCAGCTCTTTGCATGAGGTGGCCAAAGTACTGGAGTTTCAGCTTTAGCATCATTCCCTCCAAATAACACCCAGGGCTGATCTCCTTCAGAATGGACTGGTTGGATCTCCTTGCAGTCCAAGGGACTCTCAAGAGTCTTCTAATAGATACTGATTAAACAATGAGGATAGCTTAAAAATACAAACGGATAGATAAGCTCGCGTGTATATTACCTCGATATTACTTGTAACAAGTCTCACTGAAAATTCACAGATTTTGAAGTTTAGACATATTTTGAAAAGTGAAATTGTTAGCTGTTCAATTGTGTCTGACTCTTTGTGACCTCGTGGACTGTAACCAGCCAGGCTCCTCTGTCCATGGGATCCTCCAGGCAGGAATGCGAGAGGGGCCTGCCATGTCCTCTAGGGGATCTTCCCAAGCCCGGGATTGAACCCAGGTCTCCTTCATTGCAAGCAGATTCTTTACCATCTGAACCACCAGAGATTATTTTAATCCCTACATTTTCTAGATGATTAAACTGGAATTCAGAGTTGTTAGGAGGATTGCTGATGGTCACATATCTAAGTAGTAACAGGACCAAGAATATCAGTCATTGTCCCATTTCCCATGTGTTACTCTGGCCAGCAAGACTTAGTTTAGAATCTTATGTCTCTCATTCAATGTTTTGGGGACCTTTGGAAATTTACCTAATCTGTAAGGACCAAGGTTTCCTCATTTGTAAAGAATGAAAACATATGAGAAGAGTTGGTAAATATTTTCAAATGCATGGTCAGATGACATCAATATATACTAAAAACTGGTAGATTTTATTACTCTTAAAGGTCATTTATGCAACCTTGGCAAGTTTTAAATCTACATATAATTGAAAGAAAAAGAATGAAATAATCCTTGGGCTTTCTCTGGATGAGGAGAAAACATTTTTCTGTGGTGTGCTTTCTGTTATAGATATCAGCATTTTGTGGGACCTCATTAAGTATTTAATCATTTAAAGGAAAAATTCTAACTCAACTCTGCTCCAATTCTTGGTATTACTCAAGGGTAGAAAACCTACAAAAGTGTCTCTTTTCTTTAGAAGAGATGCTTAGTGGGTGTTTGCATACAGGTTTGTGATGAGAAGTTAGTTTCTGGTTTAAAAAAAAAAAGTGGATAGCTAGAGAATTCTCTTTGCAAAAGAGAAGGATCATATGTAGGGACACATAATACTATTGAGTGAAAGAGGGAGATTCAAAGAGAGGAAATGCAACCAGCAACCAACTTTTTAAGAAATAGCTCAATAATTTTAAGAACACTTTTAATATTAAAATTTATTCCACTGAGGTCTAATAATACATATATTTTCATCTTTTTTTTAGCTAAAATTTAGTACCAAAACTTTAGCTGTACAGAGTTATGCCAAGAAAAATCAAAATGACCCTGTTAATAACATTTTGATACAATGTGAATATTTTTGGCAACCTGAAAGAATGATGCCTAGGACTAGTTAATTCAAAGATTAACGTCTTCCCCACCCCCTACATTTTCTAAAATATAATCAGGTGAAGGCTACCGCAGTCAACCAGGGGACTGGCAAAGGGGCACCCGAATGCTTGCCGTGAACCCAGTGTTGCTGTCTCGGCCCTACCCCGTGTGGGTGGCAGGGGTCCTGCTCTGTTCCTCAGGAGGCTGTCCAGTGTGGCTCTTCTGTTAATCTGTGAGTGACTGTCACACTACACTGAAAGAGGATCATAAGCTTAAAGTCTCTGAGAAAACAAAACAATAAAACACTTACAGAGAATAGCACGCTGGGTTTACATTGTTTTTGGTGCCAATATATTTTGTTCCATGACATTTGAAAGCGAGCATGTTCTATGCATGTGTCTGTGTGCATGTAATATTTATACAATACATATATGGAGATTTATATATGCACATACATGCACACATTCTCTCACTCTCTACATAGGTAGATAGATGGATAGAGTGATCAGAAATCACCTTTGACTCCAGGATTGAGGACCACAGAACCCTCTGCCTGTATGTGACTGAAAGGAAAATGAGAACAGGAGAAATCACACGACAGACCTTTCTTCCCTAACATTTTGTTGGCCATAGTGAGCTACATAGCCAAGCCTGACATCAACGGGGCAAGTCAGTGTAATTATCTCCCAAGTTGCAGTAACTAAATACAAAACCAAACCCAGGTTATCTCAAGCATCATCATTGCCGTTTTTCAGTGTCTAAGTCGCGTCTGCCTCTTTGCGACCCCGTGGACTGCAGCACGCCGGGCTCCTGTCTTTCCCTGTCTCCCAGAGTTTGCCCAAATTCATGTCCATTGAGTCGGTGATGCGACCTAACCATCTCATCTTCTGCCACCCCCTTCTCCTATTGCCCTTAATCTTTCCCAGCAGCAGGGCAAAGATTAATTAAAAGTATGTAATTTAGCCATAGGTGCACAGGTTTTAGGTTAAACAATTGAGGCATTATATATCTAGATATCCTCAATGCCTAGGTTTATGAATGTGACTAAATATGTTTGAAAATCAGAAATAAAACTATTTTTGGAAGAAAATATACACAATGTAAATATATTGAGATTATTATACTCACTATAAATCCTCAGTCATCCCATCAAATTCTAGAAATTGTAGGGAATTTAGAGCCTGTCCCAGTTTCTTACTAATTGATGGAGTTTCAGAAAGGACAACTGCATACAATAAATCTAAGAGTTATACTAATATGAATCGCAACAGATTTAATTTCATGACAATTATTTTACTCCAACTAAGTTCAACTAAGGCAAAAATTAACTGACATAAATGGCTTCACACTGCAATACAGCAATTACCTGAGAAATGACAAGGCAGTGTTTCTCTACCACCCCTACCATCGCTCTGTGTTGAGGGGCACGCTGCCCACGTCAACTACACGAGAGACTAGGATATACGATCTCTGTGAGAAGCAGCAAATAGACGGGAAACAGTGGAAACAGTGAATGACTTTATATTTTTGGGCTCCAAAATCACTGCAGATGGTGACTGCAGCCATGAAATTAGAAGACGCTTACTCCTCGAAAGAAAAGTTATGACCAACCTAGACAGCATATTAAAAAGCAGAGACATTACTTTGTCAACAAAGGTCTGTCTAGTCAAGGCGATGGTTTTTCCAGTGGTCATGTATGGATATAAGAGTTGAACTATAAAGAAACCTGAGCACTGAAGAATTGATGCTTTTGAACTGTGGTGTTGGAGAAGACTCTCGAGAGTCCCTTGGACTGCAAGGAGATCCAACCAGTCCATCCTAAAGGAGATCAGTCCTGGGTGTTCTTTGGAAGGAATGATGCTAAAGCTGAAACTCCAATACTTTCGTTACCTGATGTGAAGAACTGACTCATTTGAAAAGACCTTGATGCTGGGAAAGATTGAAGGCAGGAGGAGAAGGGGACGACAGAGGATGAGATGGCTGGATGGCATCACCGACTCAATGGACATGAGTTTGGGTAGACTATGGAAGTTGATGATGGACACAGAAGCCTGGTGTGCTGCAGTCCATGGAGTCGCAAAGAGTCAGACAAGACTGAGCGACTGAACTGAACGGAGCTGAGAATCGGGAGCAGCAGCGGCCTCTGCCCCAACCTTCCACTCTATTCCCAGTTGCATTTTTATTTATCAATATAGAAACAGTACATCTCTGAGTATAAATTGATTGGAGGAAGGGAAGAATGATATTCTAAAAAGTATTGAGAAGCGTGTATCTCAAAGTAAAGCAATATATATGTAGGTGGAAAGAAAAAAACAAAAAAGTCAATTAGTTTTTCAGCATCCACAAAGTATGAAACCCTGTGTTAACACTTAAAGTGGGAGGAAAAGCATATCTAGTTCCCGCATTCCTGAATATTTGGAGAATAAAAGCACGCTGCCAATATTGTGAATGAGTACATATTTGCAAGTGGGACTCAGAGAACTCTGGCATGGTACTTTTGAAGCAGAGACATGAAGATGAGTGAGGACAAGCTACGTGGAATGAGGCAGGAAGTGGAAGAGAGGGCCAGGAGCCCACAACCAGTGTGAGAACCAGAAGCAGCAGGCCACATGCGTTACAAAATAAACAGTACTGAGGACAGCCAGCATGGAAGGCGAGCAGAGACGGAGGTGAGCTCCAGCTGAGAATGCAGAAGCAACAAATACTTCAACCTATGGTGGGTGTAATGAGCTGGGAAGGGTACAGTGTTCTCACACTATATCATAAGGGAATTTACTCCAATCCTCAGTTCAGTTCAGTTGTGTCCGACTCTTTGCAACCCCTTGGACTGCAGCATGCCAGGCCTCCCTGCCCATAACCAACTCCCAGAGCTTACTCAAAGTCAAGTCCATTGAGTCGGTGATGCCATCCAACCATTTCATCCTCTGTCATCCCCTTCTCCTCCCGCCCTCAATCTTTCCCAGCATCAGGGTCTTTTCCAGTGAGTCAGTTCTTTGCATCAGGTGCCCATGGTATTGGAGTTTCAGGCTCAGCATCAGTCCTTCCAATGAATATTCAGAACTGATCTCCTTTAGGATGGACTGGTTGGATCTCCTTGCAGGCCAAGGGACTCTCAAGAGTCTTCTCCAACACCACAGTTCAATCCTAGGAATCAGGAAATGTCTCCATCAGAACATGGTACATACAGTGAGAAATCAGTGAAGAACATAAGGGAGTGAAACGTACTATTCTATGTGCGTAGGGGTGACACGGTCACAGGTTGCATCCCCGAGAAATAGAAAAGCAGGTTACAGGAAGTGTGCTTGGCATTGACACCCGTTGGAGGGAAGAGGGAGAAACTGAAATGAGCAGGATTCAAGCTGTGATGCGGGCTCAGCAGAAACCGCGTCCAGTCCTTTCTGGGACTCTGAAGTACTAATCCACTTCAGAATTGTCTTGCGCTAAGCTTAGATAGTCAACTTTTAAAACCTCTTTTCAATGAGTAGTTAGGTCCGGCTTTTCTGCCCACCCTACCACAAAAAGGGCGTGTCTTTGAGTGATGCTATACTTTTTGGTTCTTGCAGTGTCTGAAGAGGGCTAACAGTTGAGACCGTGCCTCTGGTGACAACTCCTGAAGCTGAAGCAATGAATCTTTCATTTCTGGGATGGGATCTGGGCAACACCTCAAAGTATCCACCACACTTTGTTGGAAAGATTGGGAGCTAATTTAATATAATGAAAGAAACCTGGGAAGCCTGGCTAAGAGAGAATCTAAAGAATGGGGGTAGAACATAAGACTGGAAACAATGTCAGGAGCTGGATCAGGAAAGTGAAAGTGAAGTAGCTCAGTCGTGTCCGACTCTTTGCGACCCCATGGACTGTAGCCTACCAGGCTCCTCCACTCATGGGATTTTCCAGACAAGAGCACTGGAAGGACTTTGCAAACCATGTCATGAGTCTGGACTTCAGTTTAGAGACAAAGTGAAGCCAGTGGGATTTCTAATAGGAGTGACATGGTTAGATTTGAAATTNTCGTGTCCGACTCTTTGCGACCCCATGGACTGTAGCCTACCAGGCTCCTCCACTCATGGGATTTTCCAGACAAGAGCACTGGAAGGACTTTGCAAACCATGTCATGAGTCTGGACTTCAGTTTAGAGACAAAGTGAAGCCAGTGGGATTTCTAATAGGAGTGACATGGTTAGATTTGAAATTAATGGTCTTTTTTGCAGCTTTGTGGAAAATAGATTGGAAGGGGCCAGTAGTAATTCTGAGTAACCAGTATAACTAAAGCCTCAGTGAGAGGCAATTGAATCCTAGAAATAAAATTCTACTAGGGGAATACTACAGTTCCATATGTTGATCTAAATGACTGTCAGATGTTTCTCCAGTAAAGATGAGTTTATTTGGAATTTGCAGAGAACTGCAATTTGGGGTCTGCCGCTGTGGTGAACCCTGTGCAAGTCCCCGCCCAGCAAAGGGAGGGAACACTTACAGAGAGGAAAAGGGAACTGGGATCACTGCAGCAACCACGGTCACGATTTTCCAATGGCCAAGGCTCTCCAGGAGAGGGCAGTCTCTCTTCTTTCTGTTGAGCTTTGTTATCCTTATAGGCATGGGAGCTCCCCCTCTGGTCTCCCAACTCCACTCAATTGAAGTTTCTGTTTCTGATATGGGCTTCCCAGCTGGCACTAGTGATAAAGAACCTGCCTGCCAAAGCAGGAGATGTAAGAGACGTGGGTTTGATCCCTGGGTTGGGAAGATCTCCTAGAGGAGGAAGTGGCACCCCGCTCCAGCACTCTTGCCTGGAAAATCCCACGGACAGAGGAGCCTGGCGGCTGCAGCCTACGGGATCCCAAAGAGGAGGTCACGACTGAGCGACTAACACTGTGGTCTGATATTTATGAGCACTTTTATGGGATTAAGCATTTTTATTGGCTGTTAAGTCTAGGATATAGATGATATCATAGAGGGGATGCATATATAATGGGGAATGTGGAGATCCTGGGAAAGAAACCAGATGTACTCCAACATTTATTGGTCAGGAAGAAAAGGGAGACTGGCAAATTAGAAATTCATGAAGTTGAAGGTAGGAAAACTAAAGTTGGCTTTCACTGAAAGTTAGAGCTGAGAGTCTTTTTCAAGACCTTTAAATAAGGTCTTTTTCAAGTGCTGCTGAAGACTTTTGGAGATGGAAAGAGAAAATGATTAAAAAGACCAAATAAACTTACTGATTGTTTATGTGGTGGTACGTCTGGTGATAAAATTATAATACTATTGAGCAAGTTGTATTATTTACTGATTTGTTTACTTATTTATTTGTATTATCTGTATAACTTGGGTGTAGGCAAAAAGAAAATAGTGGTGTTTAGCTGGGTAGATGCTTACAGAGTAAAATAGCAAAGGACCTGGGATTTTGATAAGACAGAGCCTGAAATGATGAAACAGATAATTTAGATTAAGTAGGGCATTTAAAAAAGTATATAATTACATTATGGGGCAGAGCTATCTTCTAAACTGCAAATACAGACAAGTTTGAAACTAACAGCAGGACTTCAAATTAAATATGGCAGACCAAATATACCTGTTTACCTGAGTGCTCCTTGAGATACCATGAAAATGAGAGTAACATGAATTTTCATAAAGGTGTTAAGTCTATACAGCAAGGAGAACCTGAGGGAAGAGGCAAGCTACAATATTTGCAGAACAGAGGAAGCAGAGGAAGCTTGAGTGGTAACTAACTTGGCAGAACTGAGTGAATTACAATTATCTCAGCCCCAGGGACAGCACAGAATTAGGCTGATTCAGGAACTCTGACAGGTTCAGAATTTGGATGTACAAAGTACCTCTAAGAGTGGGACTACAAAAAGATAATCAGAAAACGTAAATATTGGTTAAAATATATCTAAACATTTAAATGGCATTAATTACAGTGTCTCTCCACTCACCTTCTTGTTAATAAGAACATTAGCAAGTCTATCCTTTCTTTCACCTACTCTATATCATATCTACACTTTTATCTTTATTTTAATTATCTGCCTATACTTGAATTTCATATTTGTGCTTTTATATTACATTATGACAAGTAAAATGATAATCATTCGGATATTAAAGAATGAGTAATTAGGAGTCTTTTGTTATCCTCATCAGTTTGAAATCGAGAGAGAAAGAAGGAAGAAGGAGGAGAAGGAGAGGATTGGAACATCAGCTATGTTGCTCATTCAGTTCAGTTGCTCAGTCGTGTCCGACTCTTTGCAACCCCATGAATCGCAGCACGCCAGGCCTCCCTGTTCATCACCATCTCCCGAAGTTCACCCAGACTCATGTCCATCAAGTCCGTGATGCCATCCAGCCATCTCATCCTCGGTCGTCCCCTTCTCCTCCTGCCCCCAATCCCTCCCAGCATCAGGGTCTTTTCCAATGAGTCAGCTCTTCGCATGAGATGGCCAAAGTACTGGAGTTTTGGCTTTAGCATCATTCCTTCCAAAGAAATCCCAGGGCTGATCTCCTTCAGAATGGACTGGTTGGATCTCCTTGCAGTCCAAGGGACTCTCAAGAGTCTTCTCCAACACCACAGTTCAAAAGCATCAATTCTTCGGCGCTCAGCCTTCTTCACAGTCCAACTCTCACATCCATACATGACCACAGGAAAAACCATAGCCTTGACTAGACGGACCTTAGTCGGCAAAGTAATGTCTCTGCTTTTGAATATACTATCTAGGTTGGTCATAACTTTTCTTCCAAGGAGTAAGCGTCTTTTAATTTCATGGCTGCAGTCACCATCTGCAGTGATTTTGGAGCCCCAAAAAATAAAGTCTGACACTGTTTCCACTGTTTCCCCATCTATTTCCCATGAAGTGATGGGACCGGATGCCATGATCTTCGTTTTCTGAATGTTGAGCTTTAAGCCAACTTTTTCACTCTCCTCTTTCACTTTCATCAAGAGGCTTTTTAGCTCCTCTTCACTTTCTGCCATAAGGGTGGTGTCATCTGCATATCTGAGGTTATTGATATTTCTCCCGGCAATCTTGATTCCAGCTTGTGTTTCTTCCAGTCCAGCGTTTCTCATGATGTACTCTGCATATAAGTTAAATAAGCAGGGTGACAATATACAGCCTTGACGTACTCCTTTTCCTATTTGGAACCAGTCTGTTGTTCCATGTCCAGTTCTAACTGTTGCTTCCTGACCTGCATACAGATTTCTCAAGAGGCAGGTCAGGTGGTCTGGTATTCCCATGTTTTTCAGAATTTTCCACAGTTTATTGTGATCCACATAGTTAAAGGCTTTGGCATAGTCAATAAAGCAGAAATAGATGTTTTTCTGGAACTCTCTTGCTTTTTCCATGATCCAGCGGATGTTGGCAATTTGATCTCTGGTTCCTCTGCCTTTTCTAAAACCAGCTTGAACATCAGGGAGTTCATGGTTCACTTATTGCTGAAGTCCGGCTTCAAAGAAGCTATGTTGCTGATAGAAGCTAAACCGAAAAATAGGAGCTCAGGAGACCTCCCTGGTGGTCCAAAGGTTAAGACTAAACCTTCCAGTGCAGGGGGTGTGGGTTTGATCCCTGCCTGAGGAGCTAAGATTCCACATGCCTCATGGCCAGAAAACCAAAACATAGAAACAATATTGTAAAAAAAAATTCAATAAAGACTTACAAAATGGTCCATGGCAAAAGTAAAACCTTAAAACCAAAAAAGAAAACGGAGGGCCAAAGTCTAATTAACTCACAGTAGACCGAACAGGACACACATGTACTGTATGTGTGAGCAAACTGCACGGAGAGAGCCAAGCAGCACGCCCCTTCTCTGAAAGACAGGGAGGAAGAAGCTGACGAAGGGAAATGCTGAGATCAGCATAAGCAATTCGTTCTCCGAGGCACGCCACTTGGATATTACAGTGCACTGAGGAAAGGAGAGAATCTGGGAGTATTTCTCCCTTAGTTTCCACATGTAAGAAGTCAGATGATAATTCCTATTCTTCTTTAGCAAATTAGGAGTAGGGAAAAGTATCCCTCCAGTTACAAAGCTAAATGAAGTTCAGGGATATTTACATACTACAACTATGCGAGTATTGTTTGTCGCCAAGTCAACTAGTATACTATAAATGTATTCTTTTCTATGTGCCGTTTACAACTTTTGCTTTATTTTGCCTTTGTCTCTTCTTTTGAAATTTCCTTGGACTCTCATGGAGTCAGACTGACTGACTTAAAACATCGTAGCAGTATGAACTTACTTTCCTGATCTGTAATATGTTGGCCACCTGTTGGCCAGCTGACTCATTGGGAAAGACCCTGATGCTGAGAAAGATTGAAGGCAGGAGGAGAAGGGGACGACAGAGGATGAGATGGTTGGATGGCATCACCGACTCGATGGACATGAGTTTGAGCAAGCTCCGGGAGATTGTGAAGGACAGGAAAGCCTGTAGTCCATGGGGTCACACTGAGTCAGACACTACTTAGCAACAATAACAAATATTGATAATAATAGTATATCCTTTGTGGGGTTATTGTGATGATAAATTGAGTTAATATACATAAAATGCTTAGAACAATGCCTGACACATTGTAAGCACTCAAAGTATTTGCTATAATTATGTCTTTATTATATTATTTATTTTTGGTTTCTCAAGTCACATATCATTATCTAAACCACAGAGATAAAATTTTTCCTCAAAATTTTCTCCTTGAGTCTTCTGCTCTCCTGCCCAAAGCTGCATAAACTGTGATAAATGCCTACAGACAAGGAACAATATGGAATTTTCCTCATGGGTTTTGTATATCTGATCCTCAATGGTTCTTTTTCAACTGATCCTCATTTTACTGAAGTTCGGTTCAGTTCAGTCGCTCAGTCCTGTCTGAACCTTTGCGACCCTATGGACTGCAGAATGCTAGGCTTCCTTGTCCTTCATTATCTCCTGGAGTTTACTCAAACCCATGTCCATCGAGTCGGTGATGCCATCCAACCATCTCATCCTCTGTTGTCCCCTTCTCCTCCTGCCCTCAATCTTTCCCAGCATCAGTGTCTTTTCCAAGAGTCAGCTCTTCATATCAGGTGGCCAAAGTATTGGAGTTTCAGGCTCAGCATCAGTCCTTCCAATGAATATTCAGGACTGATCTTTAGGATGGACTGGTTGGATCTCCTTGCAGGCCAAGGGACTCTCATGAGTCTTCTCCAGCTCCACAGTTCAAAAGCATCAATTCTTCGGCGCTCAGCTTTCTTCACAGTCCAACTCTCACATCCATACATGACCACTGGGAAAACCATAGATTTGACTAGACGGACCTTTGCTGGCAAAGCAATGTCTGCTTTTTAATATGCTGTCTAGGTTGGTCATAGCTTTCCTTCCAAGGAGCATGCGTCTTATTTCTAATAACACGGAGAGGTATGTGTATGAGATAAATTCCTGGAGTCTTCACAGCTTCTGTGCTGTGTGTGCTCAGCCGCTCGGTCATGTCCAACTCTGCAGCCGCATGGACTGTAGCCTGCCAGGCTCCTCTCTCCACGGACTTTTCTCCAGGCAAGAATTCTGGAGTGGGTTGCTGTATCCTACTCCAGGCGATCTTCATCACCCAGGGATCGAACTGCATCTCCTGCATGGACAGAAAGATTCTTTACCACTAGCGCCCCCTGGGAAGCCCTCCTCTCACTTTCAGTGATAACACAGTTTCCATGGTGAGCATAGGATAGTGAAGTCGCTCACTCTTGTCTTTGTGACCCCGTGGACTGTAGCCCACCAGCCTCCTCTGTCCATAGGGATTCTCCAGGCAAGAACACTGGAGGGGGTTGCCGTTTCCTCCTCCAGGGAATCTTCCCGGCTCAGGGATCGAACCCAGGTCGCCTGCATTGTAGGCAGACGCTTTGCCGTCTGAGCCACCGGGGAAGATGGGGTTAAGCCAAGGTCCAAATTTGGGTCTGTCTGCCTCTAATATGGCTGTTCTATTTCACACCACCTGTGGCATTTTTCGGCTGGCTTTTAACTCTTAAAAATCTGTATGCACTTACGTACGGCTGCCCCGCGTCCTTGTCCCTCTGCTCAGGCTTTGTCTTGCTGCCGCCAGCAGGGCTGCTGTTTGTGGCACGGGCGTCCGGTCGCAGCGACGCCTCCTGTTGCAGGGCCCCAGCTCTGCGGCCCGCAGGCCTCCGCAGCCGTGGCTCGCGTCTGCAGGGCGCGGCGGTTCGCTGGTTCTGGCGCTGGGCCTGGCGACTCCTCGGCTTGTGGAACCCTCCCAGGCCAGGGATGAGTGCGCGGTCTCCCGCGCCGGCAGGCAGATTCTCATCCTCTGTGCCACCGGGGAAGCATGGCTTTCTGTTTTCTCTCCGATCCCTTAAGGTGTTATCTTTTTTTCTAGCTGCCAGCTTTGATGGTGAGGCGTCCGTTTGCAGTCTGAAAACCGTCCGCTTGTAAGAAATCAGCTTTTAGTTTCCTCTTTAGAATCTTTTGGGATCATTTTTATCATTGAGGATGTGAAATGTCGGACTGTGGGTCACTTAGTTTTGTTTCTCCTGATCAATAACTTGGAGAATATTCATTCTGATAATGAACTTCTCTCCTCAGCCTTGGGGTATTATCTTCTAGTCTTCTCACACTTCTATTTTGTTCTTGAATTCATGTTAGATAACATCTCTCAAGTTAAAAAGTAAATCCTTGCTTGCTGTATATGTATATATTTTTTAAGCCTTCAAAGAATACTTCTATTTTTATTTCCATTTCTCACTCTTAAATTCTGTTAAAATTTTGCTCTTTGAATTTGAAGCATCTTCTAGGTGGGCTGACTGCTCTCCAGAATTTTAGGTAATGTTGTCTTAACTCTGCATCCCCAGAATTAGTTGGAGTTTCTTCATCATTGATGGCTTTCATTCTATTTTTTATTTTAAGATTGTTTTCTTCTTTGTATCTTTACTTATAATATGGCTTCCCTGGTGCCTCAAATTGTAAAGAATCTGCCTGCAATGCGGGATACTTGGGTTCAGTCCCTGGGTGTGGAAGTTCTTCTGGAGAAAGGAATGGCAAGCCACTCCAATATTCTTGCCTGGAGAATTCCATGGACAGAGGAGCCTGGCGGGCTACTATCCATGAGGGTCACAAAGAATCAGACCTAGCTAAGCAACTAACACTTTCACTTTTTCAGGAAAGATATAGTGTGAACGTGTGTGCTGAGACTGCCATCTTGACCTGGGTCCAAGCTTAGTTTTAAAACACTGAATGTATGTGGCGTGTGGATCAAGGCAGAGGAGGAGCAGAAACTGGAGCATGGCCAGAAGCCTGATCCAGATAGATGAGGATATGTTTAATCAGATTGGCTCCTGAGGAGGTAAAGAAATGGGTATAGACTTACATAGAACTTCAGAAGTAAAATTAACATTACTTATTTAGCAATTTATTAAATAAACTCATATTTGCATAGTTCAGATTTTGCTTCATAATTTCAGTAGCTCTGTTAGCTTTTACTTTTCAGAATAAAAGGTGATTCAAATCTTTTTTTAAACCTTTAAAATAAGTATATTTTATTTTTGCCAGGAGACTTTATTGAAAATGGTAAACAGTATATGAATATAGAAAGAATTGTTAAACAATTTCAATGTACAAACAGAGCCAGTGAAAGTAGGTTCAATCACTAATCTTTTAAATCTCAGTTTATAAAGCAGTAGTAATTAAAAAATTATTTAAAGTCATCTATTATTATTTTCAAGCTCTATTATTATTAAAGAATAGTAATCATAAATGCACACAGTATTCCACGTGCTGACAGATATTGTGTTTGAAATTTATGAGAAAGTCAGTCCTTGTAACTCATGATATTACACAGCTGGAGGCAATTCCTGAGCCAGTCTTGGCTAGGTCAAAGTAATATAAGAAGCCTTAGTCCCAGTGGGGGCTAGAATGCTCTTGGTAGTTGTTAAGATTCAAAGTTATATAGCTGTGATTCAGATTCTCTAAGTCCTTACCTGTTAACTACCATGACAATAGGTATCCTTTGGGAAAGATATATATTCATAAGATAAGGTCAAAAGAAGATTTTATAACTAGCTTAGATTTGGTTTTAAAATCTTGGTTGGGACCCCATTAGTTCTGGTGATTTGCAATATATCACGTCAGAGGGTATTACATCAATAATTAATTCTACACCTGATAAATCAATGCTGGAAGTCTTCTCAAGTCAGAAATTCTTCCTGAATAGGAGAACTGCTCAGACCACATTGTTTCTTGAGATTTACAGATGACCACAATATGGAGACAATCCAAAAAGATGAATGTTGAAAGTGTTAGAGATAAAAATAGATCCGATTATTATTAAGGGGAAACCTTTTGTCTCATTGATTTAGTCCATTCAGTGCTTTTGTATTTGATCCATCCATCCAAGAGTCTAACATTTATGAAGATGGAGTAAAGAAACAGAGGATTCAAATTCCTATTAAGCACAGATGGACCAATGGAATTAAAGTTGACAGGAGGAAACAGAAGGCAGAGGTACAAGGGAAGAGACTTGTGAATCTAGCTGCATATCAGGCACCATTAGGACTCTTAAACTTGAAGATGGGTTTTAGGGGTGAAGCGATCTTCAAAACTTCTAAGTTGCAAGTCCGTAGATGCATGGAGGGAGGTTAAACTCAAGTCCATGGTAAATTTAGGATGTTTCAGAATATGAGACTCAGATTGTGCTTGCTGATGATCTTTCTCTTTTTTTTTTTTGAAATATAATGACCTATTAATTTCAAGTGCACTTACTGAAAATAATTCTTACCCCAGGGTATACTTTTGTCCTCTTTGCTGTAAATTAATTGACCATATATGCACATATTTATTTCTGGAGTCTCTATGCTGTTCCTTTGATCTATTTGTTTTTATGCCAATACCACACTGTTTGATTACTATAACTTTACAATATCGTTTGAAAGCAGGAAGTGTGATGCTCCCAGCTTTGTTCTTTTTTTTTTAAAGGTTTCTCTGGCTATTCAGAATATTCATGGATCCACACAAATGTGGGACTGTTTGTTCTGCTTCTGTAAAAAAAATGTCATTGGAATTTTCACATGGACTATGTTAAGTGTATAAACTGCTCTGAGTAGTATAGAGAATTTAATAATTCAATGGCAAAAATATTTTTAAAAGGGCAAAGAACCTGAATAGATTTTTCTAAAGAAAACATACAAAAGGGCAACTCTTTTATGAAAAGATGATCAATATCACTAATTATCAGACTTCCCTGGTGGCTCAGATGGTAAAGCGTCTGCCTCCAATGCAGGAGACCCGGGTTCGATCCCTGGGTTGGGAAGACCCCCTGGAGAAGGAAATGGCAATCCACTCCAGGACTATTGACTGGAAAATCCCATGGACAGAAGAGACTAGTAGGCTACAGTCCATGGTGTCGCAAAGAGTCGGANCCCGGGTTCGATCCCTGGGTTGGGAAGACCCCCTGGAGAAGGAAATGGCAATCCACTCCAGGACTATTGACTGGAAAATCCCATGGACAGAAGAGACTAGTAGGCTACAGTCCATGGTGTCGCAAAGAGTCGGACATGACTGAGCGACTTCACTTCACTTCACTTCACTTCATCACTAATTATCAGGGAGATGCAAGTCAAATCACAATGAAATAGCATATCATACCTGTTAGAATGACTATAAGAGATGAGTAATAACAAATGTTGTCAAGGACTTGGAGAAGTAGAAACCCTCTTGCACTGTTGTTAGAAATATCAATTCATTCAAGTACTATGGAAAAGTCTTATGGAGGTTACTAAAAAAATTAAAAATAGAACTATCATATGATTCAGCAGCCTCACTTCTGGGTATTTCCAACAGAAATGAAAACAGAATCTCAAAGAGATATCTACACCTCCATTTTCATTGCAGCATTATTCACAATAGCCAAGATACTGAAAAAACGTAAATGCCTACAGATGAATGGATTAAAGATATATGGTACATTACACAATGAGATCTTATTCAGCCATGAGAAAGAATGGCATCCTGCTATTTGCACCAGCATAGATGGACTTGGTGAAATGTCGAGAAGAACAGAGACTGTGTGATATCACTTATAGTAGAAACTAAAAAAGCCAAACTCACAGAAAGAGTGACTAGGACTCTAGTCTCAGAAAGAGGCTACCAGGGGCTGAGAAGCTGGGAGGAAAAGCAAGATACTGATAGGGGAGTAAGAACGTCCTGTTATAAGATGAATAAATTCTGGGGATTGAATGTATGGTTGTCTCTCGGTATCTGCTGGATTTTGGTTCAAGGAAGGCATGCTTCTCTGGACCACAGATATATAAAGCACTTGAATATCTGTGGATTTTGGTATCTAGAGTCGGGGCAGTTGTGGTCTCTGAATCCCCTGGATATCAAGAAATGGTAGTACTTGTTTCTGGACCAAACACAAAATAGCAGATTAAACATTAGTTATTGATGCTTTGCTTTTGGAACAGATTATTAAAATGAGATTACTGTTTTGGAAGCAATATATATTCAGTTATCACCAGTAAACAATACTGACAATGATAAAATACATGGATGATTTCTCTTAAACACATTCTGTGGAATCTACTGAAAAGAATGATAGAAAGAGAGTAAGAACAAGATTGAGGGAGAAAGATATTGAGTTTCAGATTAGAGTTTCCCCAAGACACTGCCAAATAAAAACCATATGTAGCATTTTTGCTAGCATCAGTTGGGATAAATATTTTTAATGTGGTGCTTATGGTATCAGTTTTAGTGGAAGGTCTTAAAGATGTCTCTTTCTTTACTGAATTTTTCCTAATTTTTTATTTTCCTATATTCCGTCTTAATGTCAATGGAGGTGATCCATTCTATGTAATCTTTAAAAGTTTGTTATCCTACCAGTCCACTATGAGAGAAAATGGAAAACAAATCACATTTTTGCATCTGCAGTATTGTACTTTACAGTTTTGAAAACTCAGCAGTGGCCACAAGACTGAAAAAGGTCACTTTTCATTCCAATCCCAAAGAAGGGCAGTGCCGAAGAATGATCAAACTACCGCACAATTGCACTCATTCTGCATACTAGTAAGGTTATGTTAAAAATCCTTCAAGTTAGGCTTCAGCAGTATGCAAACTGAGAACTTACAGATGGATAAGCTGGGTTTATAAAAAGCAGAGGAACTGGAGGTCAAAATGCCAACACTCCTTGGGTCATAGAAAAAGCAAGGGAATTCCAGAAAAACATGTACTTCTGCTTCACTGACATGTAAAAGTCTTTGGTTGTGTGGATCACAACAGACTGTGGAAAATTCTTCAAGAGATATTAATATGAGCCCATCCTACCTGCCTCAAGAGAAATCTGTGTGCAGGACAAGAAGCAACACGGAACCAGACATGGAACAACTGACTGGTTCAAAATCGGGAAACGAGTACAAGGTTACATATCGTCACCTTGTTATTTAACTTACATGCAGAGTACATCATGTGAAATGCTGGGCTGGATGAAGCACAAGCTGGAATCAAGACTGCCGGAAGAAATATCAACAACCTCAGATATGCAGATGATACCACTCGAATGGCAGAAACTGAAAAGGAAGTAAAGAGCCTCTTGANATTTAACTTACATGCAGAGTACATCATGTGAAATGCTGGGCTGGATGAAGCACAAGCTGGAATCAAGACTGCCGGAAGAAATATCAACAACCTCAGATATGCAGATGATACCACTCGAATGGCAGAAACTGAAAAGGAAGTAAAGAGCCTCTTGAAGGTGCAAGAAGAAAATGAAAAAACTGGGTTAAAACTCAACATTCAAAAAACTAACATCATGGCCTCTGGTCTCATCACTTCATGGCAAATGGAAGGGGAAAAGGTGGAAGCAGTGACAGATTTTCCTGGGCTCCAGAATCACTGCAGGTGGTGACTGCAGCCTTAAAATTAAAAGACACTTGCTTCTTGGAAGGAAACCTATGGCAAACCTAGACAGCATATTAAAAAGCAGAGACATCATTTTGCAACAAAGTTCCATCTAGTCAAAGCTATGGTTTTTCTAGTAGTCATGTACGGATGTGAGAGTTGGGCCATTAAGAAGGTTGGGCACGCTTTCAAATTGTGGTCCTGGAGAAGACTCTCAAGAAACCCTTGGACTGCAAGGAGATCAAACCAGTCAATCCTTAAGGAAATCAGCCCTGAATATTCACTGGAAGCAAAGATGCTGAAGCTTCAATACTTTGGCCACCTGATGTGAAGGACCAATTTGTTGGAATAGATCCTGATGTTGGGAAAGACTGACGCTAAAAGGAGAAGAGAGCAGTTGAGGGTGAGATGCTTAGACAGCATCGCCAGCTCAGTGGACCTAAGTGAATGTGAGCAAACTCCTGAAGATAGTGAAGGACAGGGAAGCCGGAAGTGCTGTAGTCCACGGGGGTCACAAAGAGTTGGACATGACTCAGTGACAGAAGAAGAACAATTCTGCAGGATAATTGGTGTTTATAAAACATGAGTCCTTCATCCTCAGATTCTTGACTTATTGTGGGGAATGTTCCTGTAGTAGAATCTCTACATATATCCCACACTATTTAAAATTATTTTTCAGTCTTTTACCCATCTCTTTATTCTGCACACATGTACAGAGAACATACTAAGGGTGAGGAACTGAGCTAGGCAGTCAGAGTTAAAGAAGATACATTTCCTGTCCTCAAGAGACTTAGTAAGTTTTTGTCAAAATAGTCAAGTTTTATAAGGATAGTCTGGAAGCATGTGAGATCCTGATAAGGTTGGAAACAGTAGACAGTTTCTGATCAGTATGTATAACCATTACTTTTGCAGGTCCCCTTTCTCTCACCCTGCTACACTCCTCCCTATTTGAATATTCAATATATCTTTTACATCACATCGTCTCATGCGAAACCTGATTTTTCAGAAAGACTCAGTATGTAGCGTGATTGGTATTAATGCACTCCTTCATTGAGAATACTTTTAAAGCCAAATCTCAAGTTGTAGAAATCTAACTTATAATCACAATTACAAAAATTTTGGTCATCTCAATCAAGCAGGGAAACTTTAGTTTGGGTCTAAATTTCATTAAGCACAGCCTTTGCAAACTGCGCCAGGTAAGAGCTGGTGCATGTCCTGTTGCCTGCTTCTTACCTGTTCCTTATACAGTTTTGTATCCCGAGTTCTGGCCTACTACTGTTATAGTTAGCATGAGACCCACTAAAAAGAGAATCACACATACACACACATGCAATATGGATTTAAAAAACAAAGCAATGAGGTCAATGCCCAGTGCTTCATGTATGTATATGTGTGTGTGCTCAGTCATGTCTAACTCTTTGTAACCCCATGGACCGTGGCCCACTGGGCTCCTCTGTCCAAGGATTTTGCAGGCAAGCGTATTGAAGTGGTTTGCCATTTCCTACTCCAGGGGATCTTCCTGACTCTTGGATTGAACAAGAATCTTTCCATCGGCAGGAGGATTCACTACCACCGTGTTATTTGGAAGCCCCAATACCTCATACTTCAATAAATAAATTAATTTTAAAAATTGTAATAGTGGTCTATAAACTTCTTTGTAGGTTTCTTCTGAATGTGTAGAGATAATCTCAGATGAATTGTATTTTGTATGAAATTATCAGACTTTTTATTTCATCTTTCTGCTGAATAGGTTGACAGACTACATAGCAAATTCATAAGGAAAATACTACCAAGCATTAAGATATCAAAAGACCTAGCATAGATAAAGGCATTTCCAAGGACCAAAGCTAGAACAATATGAAGACAAAAAAAAAAAAAAGAAAAGAATAACTGTATTAGTTTTCTATTGCTGCTGTTAATAGATTACAAGCTAGTGACAATGCAAATTTATTGTTTTACAAGGCTGTGGGTCAGAAGTCTGACATGGGTGTCTGCTGGCTAAATCAAGGTGTCTGCACAACTGCATGACTTTCTAATGGCGCCAGAAAGCATCTATTTCTTGGCTTTTTGATGTTGCTAACAGAATCAGTTCCTTGCCGAGACAGGGCCAGGCACCCATTTTCCTGATGTTTCTTGCCTGAAGTCTGATTACAGCCTCTAGGAGCCACTTCATAGGGAGCTTGGGGCTCCCTTCCTCTGTCTCAGAACTCAAGCAGCAGTTTGAGTACTTTTTATGTCTCATCCTTCTGGCACGTTCTTCCTTTGTTTTTTACTCTTAAGAACTAATGTAATTACATTATACATTCTGGGTAATTGTGGATACCTTTCCCTTCTGAAGGTTTGTCTTTTTTAAAGCTACATTTGCAAAGTGTCTTTCTCCATGTAAGGTAGCACATTCATGGACTCCAGGGACTATTTGGGGTACCATTATTCTGCCTAACATAAAAGTATTGAAAAACCAAAATAATTATATGTGAATCCATACTCCTGTACACATTAGAAAATCCTTGAGTGGGGGAAAGGTATAACTCTTCCTTAAACAATTCCAGTTGGTAATTATAGAAGTAATGGGGGAAACAGGAAACCATAGTGATAAGCATCAGAAGCAAGATCTACTGGAAGATGCTGAAGTTAGCGAGCCAGTTTCGAAGAGAACATAGTATTTTCAGAATCTGAAAATAATCTTCAACAGGTATATTAATTACAAAGGAATATAGTAATCTTATAGTGGAAAACTTAGTAGACATCTCTTTAATTAATGGATCAAAACTAACTTCCCAGGAATAAGATATATCACCATCATATACACCCTGACAGGACACACTGAGAAGGACACATCATTTCTACCATGTTTCTGTCAAAACTGTATTATCTCATTCTGATCATGAGAAAAGCATCAGAAAACCAAAACTGAGTCACTTGGCCAATGCCCTTCAAAGGGTCTAATTCACCAAAGACAGGGAAAACATAGGACCTGTCACAGATTGGAGGAGCCATGTCTTCTTAAAACTTCTTTATTTAAATAAAAATATGGGATGTACATAATCATTATAGAAAAGATCAGAAAAATTATTATAGGAAAAAGAAAATTAAGATTATTCATTACCCTATGAGGTACTTTTTTGGTTATCTTAAAAAAATAATTTTTAAAGAGAGAAAATTGACAAAAACAGTAGAGGCTCCACATGATTGTCTTCTACTTTTAGCTTATGGTAACTAACAACCTGTATAATTACAGAATAATTAACAAGACCAGAAAATCAACACTGGCTTAATATTATTTACCTAGCTAGAGATCTAGTTTCACCATTTTTTGGTGTGTTAATTACTTTCTTCATTGTTCCAGATTCTCATCAGACGTCCCACATTGCATTGCTTAAATTAGTTAACTTGAGTCACTGTTTATTTTTCAATCATAATAAAACTATATTTTTTTTAAGGATAAAATGACACAAATTGGTAATGTGCTCTGATACATGTCAAATGTTCTTTACTTACCCATTCCTATTATTGACAAGTAAGCCACTGGCAAACAGAATTGTTTGTAATAACAGATTTGAGAAAGTTAACTGAGCTCTATGTGAAAGCCGATTTTACCCTCACTTACCTAATGTGTGGCTTCAGGGAAGGCTTTGGTGAAGTGAGAGATGAGTGAGCCCTTTTCTCTTTGGAGCCTACACTATGGATGAAAATTATATGGAAATTAAGTCATTTGCAGTTCATCTTGATTTCTCTTGCTCTCCTCAAACCTTCCTGACCTTCCTTTGCCCCTGAGATTTTTCAGTGCTGAGTGATGATCACTTAGGTAGAAATCATATGGAAAGCATATCATGCGTGCAGTATGCACAGGGATGCAAGAATTTAATTTTCTTTCAGTGCAAAGCAGCCCTGCCTATTTAAAACTGATTTCCCTTTACAGCAAAATCTACAAAAGTATATTGGGAGAAAAAAGTTTTCCACTTTGAATAAATTCTGCTGCTTGTGCTTTACGTGAGGAGATTTATGAAGTTCATTTAAAAAATTGGCTAAGTAAAGAGAGTTTTCAATCCAAAATGAAGACAAACTGAGGGGGAAAAGAAAGTATAAAAATATATGGAGATCTGACTCATCCTAGCCCATTAGCTCAGCACTGGGGCTTGCATACATAATGCTAATGCAGGAGTAGAGTTTTAAAACCTGATTAGAGAGTAGACTGGGAGTTTAAAAAATAATCAAAGGAATCAGCTTTAGAATACACATCAAAGAAGACTCTTTGTGCTGATGAGAATGAAGAGAAACAGGGAAAAAATATCTTGTATTTAATCCTTGATTCTCAGGCCATGTGTTTTAAGAAAACAGATAAAAGATTCAAGTCCAGCTCGAATGCAGATAACAGAATCCCATATATTTGGGGCCTGAAAGAAACAAATCTCTTCATTCTTAATGTAATTTCCAACCAGCCGTAACTTCTAACAGCCAAATACAATCATTAATAATTGAAAATTAATATGCACAGCAATTTTTTAATACTTATTTACATTTCTGTCACTTAGTTTTGAATTTGTAGTTACAGAGCCTCTCACCCAGGCTCCTTCCAGCAAAGTAAAGAAAAAACATTTTTATTAAAAAAGTATTCATTATTTTTTCTCTGGGTTGCACAGTAGCAATAAGAAGGCAGCTTCCTAACACAGACAAAAAAAGAGTGATGTGCTATGAATGAACGCGTCAGCCTAATACCATTAGCGTAGTTTGTGGGTAATTCTTTTTTTTTCTTTTCCTTTTGAGGGAAAAGCATTCCATACCCATGGCACCTTCCTCAATTTACATAGATGAAAATGAGTCATCAGGGATGGGTTACTGTCCGTGGAGAGGGGGTCCACTCATCTTGCAGTAGTATGGCTTTTACGTTTTAGGTTCTACACATTGCTCCAAGTTACCCTGCATTGCCTAAGAAAGTCAATGTCTTTCTTTGCACTGAGACACAAACGCAGAGCAGCTCATTTTCTGTTGCTGAGAGGCAGAGCTAGAGCGCAGGTATGAAAAGAATCATTCTTAATATAGATGAAAAATGTTTCCCCCAAAGTATGGAAAATCCCTTTTGTCTGAGCATAGTGGTTCTTAAAGAGAATCTTGCACAATCATTAACGCCAATTTATGTGGGAGGGAATTTGAAAAGACTTTTAAAAAGCCTGGGAAGCTGAGACTATACCACATCTGTTCATTAGCTCTCAGTCTAAGTACTCAGCCGTTCTGCCTCACCTTCCCGCATCAATGTTCCCAGTAAATGGAGGATGTCCTTCTCTGGGCGCGGAGGAGCTGAGCCTGGCCAAGACTTGGAGCACACACAAGGAGCCCCACTCTGAGGTCACCTGCCTTATCTATCGCCCATGAGAGCCCTAAGGATAATCAGTTTTAATGGCCATAAAGACTGAATCAAAAACTGTAAATTTTAAGTATTATTTGTATTTGTCAGCGTCAAAAGAACAGAAGATGATTCATCAGTTTGTGTTACATCCTGTAACCCTAGTTTGGCCGTCATTGATAGAGCAGTTGGATCGTCTCTTTGGAGAGTTAAGAATATGTGAGTATTGTGGTTTCCAATCTAAATGTGATTTGGCGATATAAGAGACAGCACAAACAGGCCTTTGCTGTTACAAACTAGCATTCTGCAAGCCCAAAGGTGGTTTTAGTCTGTTATCTTAAAAAAAAAAAAAAAAAAAAAGGAAATAAAAGGAAAGAGCATATTCAGGCAATGTGTGGAAGCTGAATGTTGTTAAATGTCTAAATCCTTAAAGACTTAATTCACTCTATGCAAAAATTCAGTTTCTAAAATTCTCTGCAGATAACTGGCTGCTGCTGTGTCTGGCCAGGAAAGGGAATGGTAAGGGACAGATATCTCCTGTATGCAAGGGATTTGGGGGTCTATTAATTTGACAGTAAAATTATTTAAATTGATTTTAGATTTACAAGAGGTAAGCCTAAAGTCAATGAGGACAAAGACAAAGCAAAAATTTAAAAAGTACCTAGAAGCTTCTCAGTTAATTTTCAAAACATTTCCCAAATTTCAGAAGCTATTTTCCCCAAACCATAAAGCAAATAAGTGGCAGAATTAAATTGATGATTATAGTAAAACTCTCAATAATTTTACTGTGAACATGGATAATCACATTGCTCTGAATTTCAGATGTGAAGGCTAAGAGGCCGGAGATGAGGCAGCAATCCTGGACCCTTTCGTCCCTGTGCAGCTTGCTTCACAGATACCACAGATCGCTCTTCAGGTATTGAAGCTCTGTACCAGACAGGGACTCAATAGTCCTAGCTTGCATTTTTTTTTCAAATGATATCAAAGAAAGAGGAAATTAAACAAACATTTAAGCCATTGAGACGTTCACAGTCAATTACATAAAGTTTTGTGGGAGAATCATTGTTTTGCATGTGTTTACATGAATGACTGAATTTGTTTTTATGAGCTGAGGTAGAGGAAAAGAAAAGCCACTCACAGCTAAGCTGTGTCAATTTTTCTAACAAAAGAAAAATGTTTATGATGTGTAACAAGGCAGAATGCAAGTAAACAGATATAGAGAATCATATCTATTTCTCTATACCAAATATACTTGCCACTATTTCAGGATCATCAGCTAAATATATATACAGAGATTCAAGTCAGGTATAAGAAATGTGAGATCCTTTCACCTGCAGTGAGATAACCTGGATTACTTGCGGAGATTTATTGACAAAACTAGATGCAAGAGGAAGGCCAACATAGAGCCTTTTATACCATAGCATTTTTTTTTTTCAAGTTTAATATTACTTTTATTTTTTATTTTTTTTTAATTTTTATTTTTACTTTATTTTACTTTACAGTACTGTATTGGTTTTGGCAGGCCGCCTGTTGGCTAAGTGTTCTTCCTGACTACTCAGTTTCATCTCTGGTATCTACAGGCTCTTCCAATGATGCTCCAGCCAGCACTGTATCTATGGCGTGGGGCCGCCTGGGCCGCCCTCCCTGTCCCCAACCCATGCCAAGCACAGAATGAGACCTTCAGTAGAGACTTTCTAAGGCTGAGGCCAAATGACAGTGACGCCAAGAGGCTCTCTTTCCACGAGACTCCAGACACCTAAGACCACCTGCCTCCCTGCGCACCATGACACCAACCACTGAGGTCTGGTTCTTTAAAATCCACCACAGTGTGCACTGAAGCTCTGCAATGCATCTTGGTAGGACCCAGCACTGTTCTGAACACATTTCATAGATTTATTCATCTACCAACACCTTGGTTCTGCTTTTAAAGCTTTTCAACTGATTGGATCAGACCTACCCAAACTATTCAGGATAATCTCCTTTATTTCAAGTCAACTGAGTATAGATTTTAATCACATTCAGAAAATAATCTTTGCAACAACTTGATTAGCATTTAATCAAATCACTAAGGATGGCACATAGAACTTGCCATCATATCATATGATTGAATAAAAGAGTGATTGCAGGATCAATTAGATCCAGATGCAGAAAAAACTTTGGACAAGATTCAGTATTTCTTAGGAAAAGCACGTACAGACAGATGAACACATATACAGGCAGTAAACTCAAAATCAATGTCCTAGAGACTATGAAAAGTCTATCTGAAAAACAAACCCAAAGTTAATATGATACTAATGGTAACAGATGGAAAGATTCCCTAATATGATCAGGAATAAGAAAAGGATGTGAACTCTCAACCCTTCTACTCAGTACTGGATGGAGAGTACTCATATCAATTAGACAAGAAAAATGTAGTAATTCAGTTTTGAAGGGAGAAGAAAAAGTATTTTTATTCTCAGATGATATTTTACATGCTAAAAATTCCAAGGAAAGCACATATATGCAAAGACTATTCTAAGTTCAGCAAGGTTGAAAGATATAAGTGCAACACTCAAAAAATCAATTATCTCGATGGCCCACCTCCTAGAATAATGGAAATAAAAATAAACAAATGGGACTCAATTAAACTTAAAAGCTTTGCACAGCAAAGAAAACTATCAGCAAGGTAAAAAGACAACCCTCAGGATGTGAGAAAATAATAGCAAATGAAACAATTGACAAATAATTAATTTCCAAAATATACAAGCAGCTCATGCAGCTCAATACCAGAAAAACAAACAATCCAATCAAAAAGTGAGAGGAAGACCTAAACAGACCTTTCTCCAATGAAGACATACAGATGGCTAACGATCACATGAAAAGATGCACAACAGTTCTCATTTTTAGGGAAATGCAAATCAAAGCTACAATGAAGCATCATCTCACACTGGTCAGAATGACCATCATCAAAAATTCTACAAACAATGAATACTGGAAAGGGTCTGGAGAAAAGGGAGCCCTCTTAAACTGTTGGTAGGAATGCAAATTGATGCAGCCACGATGGAGAACAGTATGGAGAGTCCATAAAAAACTAGGAATATAGCTACCATATGATCCAGCAATCCCATTACTGGGCATATACCCTGAGGAAATCATAACTGAAAAAGACACATGTACCCCAATGTTCATCATAGCACTGTTTATAATAGCTAGGACACAGAAGCCACCTAGATGTCCATTGACAGATGAATGGATAAGGACGTTGTGGTATGTATACATAAATATTTTTTTCCAAAATATTATTTTTGAATATTATTCAGCTATAAAAAGGCATGCATTTGAGTCAGGTCAAATGAGGTGGATGAACCTAGAACCTATTATACAGAGTGAAATAATTCAGATAGAGAAAGACAAATATCATATATTAATGAATACATATGGGATCTAGAAAGATAGTACTGATGATTCCACTTGCAGGCTAGCAAAGGAGATACAGACATTTTGGACACAGTAGAGAAAGGTGAAAGTGGGATGATATGAGGAAACATAAACAATATCATATGTAAAATAGATAGCCAATGGAGTTTGATGTATGCAAGTACTCTGTGACAACCTAGAGGGGTGAGATGTGGAGGAAGGTGGAAGGGAGGGGTTCAAGAGGGAGGGGACAGATATATGTCTAATGTTGATTCATGTTGATATATGGAAAAAAAATTACAATATGTAAAGTAAATATCCTCTAATTAAAAAAAAAATGTAGAAAAACTAAAAGGGAAGAAAGAGAGAATCCTGCTATTTAAGCCAAAAATAATCAATTATGTTTGATTGATTAGCTATTAATCACTGTTAACACTAGAAATTAAAAAATCTGAAAATGAAATATGAAAAAAAATTTCACTTACAATAGTCTCATAAGGAATAAAGCACAGACATAAATTTTAAAAAAATAAGGGAAATTCTTCTCTACTGAAAATTAGAATATTTCATTGGAAAAAACTAAGGAAGATCTAGGTAAATGAAAAAAATCCTGTTTTTGTGAATTGGAAGACAATGAAGTTAAGATGGTAAGACACCCAAATTCGTCTAAATATGCAGTGCAATTTCTATAAAATTTCAGCAGCTGATTTGCAGAAATTAATGAACTGATCCCAAAATTCATATAGCAATCAAGAGATCCAGAAGAATCAAAATGTCATTTAGAGATTTTATTCAAATTTGTTCAGTGTTTATTGTTCAGTGTTCATTGAGGAGTTACTCTTCCCGATTTCAAAATTTAGAAAACACAGAGGAACTAGAGAGCAAATTGCAAACATTTGTTGGATCATGGAGAGAGCAATGGAATTCCAGAAAAACGTCTACTTTTGCTTCATTGACTATACTAAAACCTTTGACTTGGTGGATCACAAAAAAAAAAACTGTAAAATTCTTAAAGAGATGGGAATGTCAGACCGCCTTACCTGTCTCCTGAAAAAACCTGTATGCAGTTCAAGAAGCAACAATTAGAACCAGACATGGAAAAATTTGACAGGTTCAAAATGGCAAAAGGAGCACAACACAGTTGTTTATTATCAACTACTTCTTTAACTGGCATGCAGAGCACATCATGCGAAACGCTGGGCGGCGTGAATCACAAGCTGGAATCCAGAGTGCTGAGAGAAATATCAACAACCTCAGATATGCAGATGATAACCAGGCTAATGGCAGAAAGTGAAGAGAAACTAAAAAGCTTCTTGATGAGGGTGAAAGAGGAGAGTGAAAAGGCCAGCTTAAAACTCAACATTAGAAAAACTAAGATCATGGCATCTGGTCCCATCACTTCATGGCAAATAGATGAGAAAGATTTGGGAGCAATGACAGGTTTTGTTTTCTTAGACTCCATAATCACTTGGATGATGACTGCAGCCATGGATTTAAGACACTTGCCCATTGGAAGAAAAGCTATGACAAAGCCAGACAGCATATTAAAAAGCAGACATCACTTTGCTGACAAAGGTCCATCTAGTCAAAACTACGGTTTTTTCAGTAGTATTGTGTTATGGATGTGAGAGTTGGATCATAAAGAAGGCTGAGCACTGAAGAATAGATACTTGCAAATTGTGGTGCTGGAGAAGACTCTTGAGTCCTTTAGACTGCAAGGAGATCAAACCAGTCAATTTGAATGGAAACACACACATACCACTACCATGGGGTCGCAAAGAGTCGGACATGACTGAGCAACTAAACTCATGCTTAGCTCATTTAGTAGTGGTATGTGTGTTTTTGGAGAAGGCAATGGCACCCCACTCCTTGCCTGGACAATCCCTTGGACGGAGGAGCCTGGAAGGCTGCAGTCCATGGGGTTGCTGAGGGTCGGACACGACTGAGCAACTTCACTTTCACTTTTCACTTTCATGCATTGAAGAAGGAAATGGCAACTCATTCCAGTACTCTTGCCTGGAGAATCCCAGGGATGGGGGAGCCTGGTGGGCTGCCATCTATGGGGTTGCACAGAGTTGGACATGACTGTAGCAACTTAGCAGCATGTGTGTTTTACATTAAAATAGTAATAAAATCAATATTTTGACAAAAAAATTGATATGTTACCAGGTACAGTAACTTTTATCAGTATAAGTGTTATTATTTACAAAAAGACTATAGAATCAAACTCAAAATCTATATTAACAATAATCTTTTTTTTGTGATTACTTTTGATATTCACAGAATCTGCAAATCTTCTTTCATCTTAAATAATATAATGTTTGAAAGTCAGTGGTATCTATACATGACTTTGATTTGTTTTTGACAATATAATTTCCCATGTACAACATTTATTGATTAAATTCATAAATATAAATTGTACTTTATTTAAGTGGCTTAAATGAAAAGAACAGTTTTTGATTTGAAACACATATACAATAGAGCTAAGCATAATGCTCTAAAATGAAGTTAACCTTATAGGTAATGCTGGATTGCATTTCATACTTTTTTGAAAAAGATTTGTATTTCATAATGACCAACGAAATCTAGGTTGATTTTAAATATATATGTGTGTGTGACTCTAAAGGGCTCCCCAGGTTGCTCAACTGGTAAAGAATCTGCCTGCCAGTGCAGGCTCTGCCGATTTGATTATATGCATGATTCTTTCATTTGTCTTTGTCATATTATGAAAGGAGGGTTATTTTCCTGTTTCATTTTGGGATACCATGTATCTTCATTTTCCAATCCTTTCTCAGAACTCAATATCCAAAATTTTTTACGTGCTAGCAACATAGATATGTCAGCTTTCTCTTAGCCACTAAGTACCAATTTTTGGTAATGACATTATTGAAAGCCCTTTATTCTCTTGAAAAGACATCATTGTCAAATTGCGTTGCTTCTGAAACTATAAAACTTTTCAGGATAGGTAATCTCTTGATCTCTAGATATATATTGCTAAAAAGAACTTCAGTAATTTCATTGCAAGAGATATATTAAAAAAAAAAACTACAGATATTTAGGGCATCCCAGAGGCTCAATGTTAAGAACCCACTTGCCAATGCAGGAGGCGTGAGTTCGATCCCTGGGTCTAGATGATCCACTGGAGAAGGACATGTCAACCCACTCCAGTATTCTTGCCTGGAGAATCCCATGGACAGAGGAGTCTGGTAGGCTATAGTCCATGGGGTCACAAAAGAGCTGGACATGACTTAGCAACTAAATAACAAAAAAGTGAGATGTGNCACTCCAGTATTCTTGCCTGGAGAATCCCATGGACAGAGGAGTCTGGTAGGCTATAGTCCATGGGGTCACAAAAGAGCTGGACATGACTTAGCAACTAAATAACAAAAAAGTGAGATGTGTTAACAGTCCAGTTGGTCTTATCTCCTATGGTTAATTTGGGAATATAAAGAATTTTCCTATTTGAAAATGTTTTAATAAAAAATATATTTTTTCTTGATGAATGACTTAAGTGACAGAAAATCTAAGAATATTCTGACTTCAAAATAGTTTATTATTTAAACTCTTTTTCTCCTTTTTGTATACTTCATCTGGTGTCATTCATTTATACTTCTGATTTTTTTTTGTGTGTGTGTGAAAGTAATGAAACCACTTCTTAACTGTTTCAAATCATTTAGAAGTAGATAACAAATTATTTCAGAAATAAATTATTATCAAACTCATCAAGTTGTACTGTAATCTGTTCATAACTGTTTTGAAAAGTGATTGGTGGTTTGACTGGGATGACACATTGACACCCAGACTTGCATAATGAAACAGTTTTCAGTTATTTGGAAGAAAAAACCAGAGTTCATCTTGTCTCTTTCACCTGAGTTTCATCAGTACTTACCATGAGAATAGGAATCAACATCAAGTTGGCATAAAAACCTGAGGTTCTGAGGAGCTATTTTAGGAAGACTTGATATTGGTATCAAGATACATTGATGCCTATTAAAATGCATTTAGAGCATTTCTAACTGATGTTAGTAAACCACATGTTTTCACTTATCACATCTGTTATATAATAGTAGAGTACTAGGTACTGACTATGTATTATTGCCAAATTATTGCCAGACATAAATTGAAGAAAGAAAAGAAAACCTCTAGGCCACTCAGGTATGATCTAAATCAAATCCCTTACAATGATACAGTGAAAGTGACAAATAGATTTAAGGGATTAGATCTGATAGAGGGCCAGAAGAACTATGGCTGGAGGTTCCTAACACTGTACAGGAGGCAGTGATAAAAACCATCCCCAAGAAAAAGAAATGCAAAAAGGCAAACTGGTTGTCTGAGGAGGTAATGCAAATGGCTGAGAAAACAAGAGAAGCAAAAGACAAAGCAAAAACAAGAGACATACCCATCTGAATGCAGATTCTTAAGAATAGCAACAAGGGATAAGAAAGCCTTCCTAAATAACAAAGCAAAGAAACAGCTGAAAACAACAGAATGGGAAAGACTAGAAATCTCTTCAAGAAAATTAGTGATACCAAGGAAACATTTCATGCAAAGATGGGCTCAATAAAGGACAGAAATGGTATGGACCTAACAGAAGCAGAAGATATTAAGAAGAGGTGGCAAGAATACACGGAAGAACTGTACAAAAAGGATCTTCATGACCCAGATAATCACGATGGTGTGATCACTCATCTAGAGCCAGATATCCTGGAATGTGAAGTCAAGTGGGCCTTAGGAAGCATCACTAGGAGCAAAGCTAGTGGAGGTGATGGAATCCCAGTTGAGCTATTTCAAATCCTAAAACATGATGCTGTGAAAGTGGTGTACTCATTATGCCAGCAAATTTGGAAAACTCAGCAGTGGCCAGAGGACTGGAAATAGTTTTCATTCCAGTCCCAAAGAAAAGCAATGCCAAAGAATATTCAAACTATCACGCAACTGGACTCATTTCACATGCTACCAAAGTAATGCCCCATATTCTCCAAGTTAGGCTTCAAGAGTGAACTGTGAAATTCCAGATGTTCAAGCTTGATATAGAAAAGGCATAGGAACCAGAGATTAAGTCGTCAACATCCACTGGATGATAGAAAAATTAAGAGAATTCCGGAAAAACGTCTACTTCTGTTACATTGACTATGCTAACCTTTGACTGTGGATCACAACAAACTGTGGAAAATTCTTAAAGAAATGGGAATACCAGACCACCTTACCTGTCTCCTGAGAAATCTGTATGAAGGTTAAGAAGCAACAGTTAGAACCAGTCATGGAACAACAATTTTCCAAATTGGGAAAGGAATATGTCAAGGCTGTATATTGTCACCTTGCTTATTTGACATATGCAGAGCACCTCATGTGAAATGCTGGGCTGGATGTAGCACAAGCTGGAATCAAGATTGCCAGGAGAAATATCAATAACCTCAGATATGCAGATGACACCACCCTTATGGCAGAAAGTGAAAAGGAATTAAAGAGCCTCCTGATTAAAGTGAAAAGGAGAGTGAAAAAGCTGGCTTAAAATTCAACATTCAAAAAATAAGATTATGGCATCTGGTCCCATCCCTTCATGGCAAATAGATGGGGAAAACAATGGAAACAGTGTCAGATTTTATTTTCTTGGGCTCCAAAATCACTGCAGATGGTGACTGGAGACATAGAATTAAATGACGCTTGCTCCTTGGAAGAAAAGCTTTGACCACCCTAGACAGCATGGTAAAAAGCAGAGACATAGCTTTGCCAACAAAGTCCATACAATCAAAACTATGGTTTTTCCAGTAGTCATGTATGGATGTGATAGTTGGACCATAAAGAAAGCTGAACACTGAAGAATTCATGCTTTTGAACTGTGGTGTTGGAGAAGACTCTTGACAGTCCCTTGGACTGCAGGGAGATCAAACCAGTCAATCTTAAAGGAAATCAATCCTGAATATTTATTGGAAGAACTGAAGCTGAAAGTGAATCTTCAATACATTGACCACCAGATGGCAAAAGCTAGCTCACTAAAAAAAACCCCTGATGCTGGGAAAGATTGAAGGCAGGAGAAGGGTACAACAGAGGATGAGCTGGTTGCATGTGGCATCAGGGACTCAAAGGATATGAGTTTGAGCAAACTCTGAGAGATGGTGATGGACAAGGAAGCCTGGCATGCTGCTGTTCCTGGGGTCACAAGTAGTCAGACATGCCTGAGCCACTGAACAACAACATTATGTATTAGACAGTATTCTATGTCCTATGATATATCAACTCATTTTGCAAAGTAAACCTATGAGATGCAATCTATCATTAACCATTCTTTGTAGATGAAGAAACAAAGGTAGTTAACTAATGGTCAAATTCACCTATCTAATTAAATAGTGAAGCTCAGATTTATCTATAGGCAATCTTGTTCTAGAGTTCAGATTGGCAAAACATAAAAATATGTAATCTTTCATTTATATGTTTGAAGATATTATACACCAATAATACCATTAAGTCTTGCAAAATGTTCATGTAGAAACTTTCAGGAAGATATACAAAGATGGCAGAGCAGGGCTGACAGTGATATTGTCTATTCATTGCAACTTTCTAAGAGTATATTCTTAATTAATAGACGGTTGTCATAGTCCAGTAAGTTTAGTCACTCAATTAAATCTAATGATTTTAAAAATTGATTACAAAATTACTTTTTCATTCAAGCTTCACTTTTACTATTCAGTTTTTGATTGAGTTGATGTGAAATTTCTGTGTGCTTTAGACCTCTGAAATAATTTAGAGCAAGTAAGAGGTTTTAACTAAATTTTAAATATATGCACTAATTTTAATAAGATGTAACTTAATAAATTTTTTAAAAAATAAGCTTTTATTAGATGCATTCAAGATGGTGGAGTAGAAGGATGTGCACTCATCTACTCCTGCGAGAACTCCAAAATTACAACTCACTGCTGAACAACCATAAACAGGAGATTGTTGGATCCCATCAAAAAAAGGATACCCCATGTCCAGGGCATGGAGAAGCCCCAACAAGATTGTAGGAAGGGTAGAATGGCATTTAGAATCAAACCACATACCGGCCAGGGACACTCAGAGGGCTCAAACTTATGCACGCCAGGACTCAGTAGAAACGAGGAGTGACCCCACAAGAGACTGACCCAGACTTGCTGTGAGTGTCCAGGAGTCTGCAGAGGTGTGAGTCTGCGGTGGTCTGCTGCAGGGTTGGGAGCACCGAGTGCAGCAGGGCATGCATGGGACCTTTTGAAGGAGGTCGCCATTATCTTCATCACCTCCACCATAGTTTGGCCTCAGGTCAAACAACAGGGAGGGAACGCAGCCCCACCCTTCAACAGATAATTAGATTAAAGATCTACTGAACGTGACCCCACCCATTAGAATAAGATCCAGTTTCCCCCTCAGTCAGTTTCTCCCATCAGGAAGCTTTCATAAACTTCTTATCCTTCTCCATCAGAGGGCAGACAGACTGAAAACCATAATCACAGAAAACTAACCCCTCTGATCACATGGACCACAGCCTTGTCTAACTCATTGAAACTATGAGCCATGACATATAGGGCTACCCAAGACAGACAGATCATGGTGGAGACTCCTGACAAAATGTTGTCCCCTGGAGAAGGGAATAGTAAACCACTTCAGTATTCTTGCCTTGAGAACCTCATGAACAGTATGAAAAGGCAAAAAGATATGACACTGAAAATGAACTCCCAAGGTCCATAGGTGGCCAATATGCTGGAGATCAGTGGAGAAATACTGCAGCAAGAATGAAGGGATGGAGCCAAAGCAAAAACAATGCCCAGTTGTGGATGTGACTGGTGATGGAAGTAAAGTCCGATGCTGGAAAGAGCAGTATTGCATAGGAACCTGGACTGTTAGGTTCATGAGTCAAGACAAACTGGAAGTGGTTAAATAGGAGATGGCAAGAGTGAACATCAACATTTCAGGAATCAGTGAACTAAAATGGAGAGGAATAGGTGAGTTCAACTCAGATGATCATTATATCTACTGCTGTGGGCAAGAATTCCTTAAAAGAAATGGAGTAGCCATCATAGTCAACAAAAGAGTCTGAAATGCAGTACTTGGATGCAATCTCAAAAAACAACAGAATAATCTCTGTTCATTTCCAAGGCAAACCATTCAATATCATGGTAATCCAAGTCTATGCCCCGATCAGTAATGTTGAAAAAGCTGAAGTTGAACAGTTTTATGAAGACCTACAAGACCTTCTAGAACTAACACACCCAAAATATGTCCTTTTCATTATAGGGGATTGAAATGCAAAAGTAGGAAGTCAAGAGATTCCCAGAATAACAGGCAAATTTGGCCTCGGAGTACAAAACAAAGCTGATCAAAGGCTAACAGAGTTTTGCCAAGAGAATGCACTGGTCATAGCAAATACCCTCTTTCAACAACGCAAGAGAAGACTCAACACATGGACATCACCAGATGGTCAACAATGAAATCAGATTGATTATATTCTTTGCAGCCAAAGATGGAAAAGCTCTATAGAGTCAGCAAAAACAAGACTGGGAGCTGACTATGGCTCAGCTCATGAACTTCTTATTGCCAAATTCAGACTTCAATTGAGGAAAGTAGGGAAAACCAGTAGACCATTCAAGTATGACTGAAATCAAATCCCTTATGATTATACTGTGGAAGTGTGAAATAGATTCAAGGTTTAGATCTGATACAGAGTGCCTGAAGAACTATGGATAGAGGTTTGTGATATTGTACAGGAGGCAGGGTTCAAGATCATCCTCAAGAAAAAGAAATTCTAAAAGGCAAAATGATTGTGAGGAGGCCTTACAAATAGCTGTGAAAAGAAGAGAAGTGAAAGGCAAAGGAGAAAAGGAAAGATATACCCATTTGAATGCAAAGTTCCAAAGAGTAGAAAGGAGAGATAAGAAAGCCTTCCTCAGTGATCAGTGCAAAGAAATAGAGGAAAGCAATAGAATGGATTAGAGATCTCTTAAAAAAAAATTAGAGATATCAAGGGCACATTTCATGGAAATGTGGATACAATAGAAATGGTATGGACCTAACAGAAGCAGAAGATATTAGGAAGAGGTGGCAGGAATACACAGAAGAACTGTACAAAAGAGATCTTCATGATCCAGATAACCACAGTGGTGTGATCACTCATCTAGAGCCAGACATCCTGGAACGTGAAGTCAAGTGGGCCTTAGGAAGCATCACTATGAACAAAGCTAGTGGAGGTGATGGAATTCCAGTTGAGCTATTTCAAATCCTAAAAGATGATGCTGTGAAAGTGCTGCACTCAGTATGCCAGCAAATTTGGAAAACTCAGCAACGGCAACAGGACTAGAAAAGTCAGTTTTCATTCAAATCCCAAAGAAAGGCAATGCCAAAGAATGTTCACACCACTGAACAACTGCACTCATCTCACATGCTAGCAAATGCTCGAAACCTTCAAGACAGGCTTCAACATTAAGTGAACCATGAACTTCCAGGTGTTCACGCTGGATTTAGAAAAGTCAGAGGAACCAGAGATCAAATTGCCAACATCTGTTGGATTATTGAAAAAAGAATAGTTCCAGAAAAACATCTGCTTTATTGACTTTGCCAAAGACTTTGACTGTGTGGATCACAACAAACTGTGGAAAGTTCTGAAAGAGATGAGAATACCAGACCACCTTACCTGTCTCCCGAGAAATTTGTATGCAGGGCAGGAAGTAGCAGTTAGAACTGAACATGGAACAAGGGAATGGTTCCACATTGGGAAAGGAGTATGTCAAGGCTGTATATTGTCACCCTGCTTGTTTAACTTATATGAAGAGTACATCATGAGAAATGCTGGGTTATGTGAGGAAAAGCTATGACCAACCTAGACAGCATATTTAAAAGCAGAGACATTATTTTGCCAACAAGTTCTGTCTAGTCAAGGCTGTGGTTTTTCCAATAGTCATATGTATGGATGTGAAAGTTGAACCATAAAGAAAGCTGAACGCCAAAGAATTGATGCTTTTGAACTGTGTTGTTGGAGAAGACCCTTGAGAGTCCCTTGGACTGCAAGGAGATCCAATCAATCCGTCCTAAAAGGGGATCAGTCCTGAATATTCATTGGAAGGACTGATGTTGAAGCTGAAACTCCGGTACTTTGGCCACCTGATGCAAAGAGCTGACTCATTTGAGAAGACCCTGATGCTGGGAAAGATTGAAGGCAGGAGGAGAGGGGGATGATAGAAGATGGGATGGTTGGATGGCATCACAAACTTAATAGACATGGGTTTGAGTAAACTCTGGGAGTTGGTGATGGACAGGGAGGCCTGATGTGCTGCAGTCCACGGGGTCACAAAAAATGGGACATGATTGACTGACTAAACAGAACTGAATGTTTATTTGTTAATGTTTTCTTAATGCTATGCTGTGCTTTTCTTAGTAGCTAAGTCATGTCTGACTCTGTGGAACCTCATGAACTGCAGCCCACCAGGCTCCTGTGTCCATCGGGATTCTCCAGGCAAGAATACTTGAGTGGGTCACCACGCCCTTCTCCAGGGGATCATCCCAACCAAGGGATCCAACCTAGGTCTCCGGCATTGCAGGTGGATTCTTTACCATCTGAGCCACCAGGGAAGCCATTTCTTAATGCAAAGAGGAGTCATTTCTGTGAGCAAACACATAAATTTTGCTAAAAATAAAAAGTTGGGATAGTGTCTCCACAAGGTATTATAATGGAAAATATGTACTGATTTTTTTTTTTTTTTTTCAATTGAGAGTGTAAAGAGCTGCTGTCTGCCAGGCATTTTCACCATGCTGAGCATGCATGTTTGCTTAGTCGCTGCAGCCATGCTGGATGCGACCCTGTGGGACATAGCCTGTCAGGATTCTCTATGCGTGGTAATTCCCCAGGCAAGAATTCTGGAATGGGTCGCCATGCCTTTCTGCAGGGGTTCTTCCCGACCCAGGGATGGAATCGTGCCTCTTCTGTCTCTTACAGTGGCAGCCAGGTTCTTTACCTCTATCAGCACCTGAGAAAGCCCCACGCTGGAGATACAGTCATAAAGAAACAAGCAAAATATCCTGCCCTCAATTTTACTAATTGTTTATGGACCTACGAAAACTTGTACAAGATAAAAAAAAGTGTAAATACTAAGGGAGGGTTAGGAAATAACATAATTAGGTAAACAAGATAGGGTTAAATATTGGGGGACGGTAAAGCCTATCATGAACTGGATTGTGCATAGCCAGCCCAGAATGTTGTGCATTTCATTTCTTTCAATTGCTCTACCAGCCAATGAAATGTGCTCCTTTTAGGATAAGGCAGATTTCACCTTTCTCCAAGAACCTTAAGGGTTAAAGAGTACTTTAAATCATCCATCCTTTGAGGCTTCCCTGGCCACTCAGACAGTAAAGAATCTGTCTGCAATGCGGGAGACCTAGATTTGATCCCTGGTTTGGAAAGAACCCCTGGAGGAGGAAACGGCAAGCCACCCAAGTATTCTTGTCTGGAGAATTCCATGGACAGAGGAGCCTGGTGGGCTATAGTTCATGGGTTCACGTGGGTTTGCAATGAGTCTGTCATGACTGAACAACTAACACTTTAACACTTTTCTTTGTTTATACGTGATACTCTACAATATATGCTACAGAAAGTCAATCAGAACTTGCTTTGACCCCTCTAAGGTGAGAATCTTTACCTATTGTGTTAATACATTCTTTATGGTTGGCCCTGACCTCTTGAAGATCCATCCCTTTGAATTCATTTTTGTGTCTGTGCTGCTGTCTGAAGCTAAATCACATCAAAGTCAGCCAGAAAACAATCAATTAACAAGCATTTCCTAGTATTGTTTATGTATTATTCCAAGGCTAAACAGAAAATAGTGCAAATATCTATATGAGTGGACAGGGCTAACACTGATGAAAAGCAAATAAGTACTAGAGACTCTGTGTAAATCTTTATAGCTTCAATAAACATTAGAGCTAGGATATAACATTTATAAGATTGTTATGAAGGTCGAGCAGAGATTCCACATTTTATCACATAGTTTGTCTTTGTCTGACTCATTTCACTTAGCATAATGCCTTCCCATCTTCGTTATCCACTTAACCATAGGCAAGTAAGGTTGTTTCCAAATCTTGTATTTTTGTAAACAATGCAGTAATAAACATGGGAGAGGAGCTGTCTCTTTGAGATCCATATTTCATTTCCTTTGAATATATACCTCAAAGTGGAATTGCTGAATCATAAGGTAGTTCTATTTCTAGTTATTTTGAGAAACTTCCATACTGTTTCCACAGTAGCTATTTCAATTTATATTCCCACAAGTGGTACACAAGGGTAAACTTTTTTTCCACATCCTCACCAACATCTCATTGTCTCTTGTCTTTTTAAGAGCAACCATTCTAATAAGCATGAGGTCAAGTCTCACATGGCTTTGCTGTACGTTTCTCTGATGTTGAGCATCCTTTCTTGTACCATTTGTACGTTTTCTTTAGAAAAAAATATTTAGGTCCTCTGTCCACTCTAAAATCAAATTGTCCGATTTTTCTGCTATTGAGTTTTTAAAGTTCCCTGTATATTTTGAATATTAAAACCCTATCTGATACCTGTTTCACAATTTTTTCTTCCATTCTGTACATTGCCTTTTTATTTTATTGTCTCTTTGCTGCACAGANGCTATTGAGTTTTTAAAGTTCCCTGTATATTTTGAATATTAAAACCCTATCTGATACCTGTTTCACAATTTTTTCTTCCATTCTGTACATTGCCTTTTTATTTTATTGTCTCTTTGCTGCACAGAAGGTTCTAAATGTCATGTACTTCCTGTTTGTTTTTACTTTTGCTGCAAGTGCTTTTGATGTCATATTCAAAAGATTAATTTATATCTATAATACCCTGTTTCAGGTTATAACAATGTAAGTTTGATCTTATCTAAAGGTCTACATTTTACTCTCTTTTACATATTTTTGATGTAATAGTTCATTTTCTTTTATATATTTTAATTATTATAGTTATAGTTATTTTTACTATTTTTAATATATGCACTAGTTTTATAAGTGATTTGCATACTGTCTTTACTATATGTTTACCTTTCCAGTGAGATTTATTCTTTCATGTGTTTTCTTCTTACTAAGTAGCATCTTTTCAGCTTAAAGATTCTCTTTAAACATTTCTTGTAAGGGCAATTTAGGGGTGATAAAAATCCTTTAGCTTTTGATTCCTTGGAAAATTCTTTGTTTTATTTTTTTATTCTGAATGATAAAACTGAGCAGAATATTCTTGTTTGGAGGATTTTCCAACACTTTGAATATATCATGTTGCTTCTAGCCTGCAATGTTTCTGCTATAAAATCTGTTGATGGTCTTATGGGGGTTGCTTTGTATATAACAAATTATTTTTCTATTGCTGCTTTTAGGATACTGTCCTTATCTTTAATTTTCAACATTCTAATTTTAATGAGTTGATTAAAATTCATCCCAAGTTCTCCTTGTTCGTCTGGACTTCCTTGATCTGGTTGTCTGTTTCCTTTCCCTGATTAGGGAAAATTTCAGTCATAATTTCTTCAAATAATTTTTTCTCTTATTTTCTGTCTCTTCTCCTTCTAGGTCCCCTATAATAATATGAAGGCTGGTCTATTTGATGTTGTCCCACAAATCCCTAAAGCTATGTTCACTTTTTATCATTTTCCCCTTTTTATTGCTCTGATTGGATGAGTTTCACTGCCTTATCTTTGAGTTCACTGGTCCTTTCTTCTGCTTCATGTAGTCTGATATTGATTCCTTCTAGTGTATTTTTCAGTTCAGTTGTTATATTCTTCAGCTCTGTGATTTATAGTTAATAGTTTCTTATATTTTTTTCTTTTTGTTGAAGTTTTCACTGTGTTCATTCACTCTTCTCCCAAGCTTGGTAAGCATTCTTATCACCATTATGGTAAAGTAGAGAATTTATCAGGTAAGTTAATTATCTGTTTCATTAAGGTTCTTCTTTTTTTTTTTTTCCCCCCTAAGGTTTCATCTTGTTGTTGTTTATTTTTTCCCTTTGGATGATATTCTTTTGTCCCTTCATTTTGCTTGACTATCTGTGTTTGATTTCTCTGCCCTAGTTGAAACAACTAACTCTCCCAGTCTTGAAGGAACCCTGTACTAACTTGGTTGTCTCTCAAACTTTTGTGACTGTCTGAGTTGGACTATAAAGGAAGCTGAGCACAGATGAATTGATGCTTTTGAATTGTGGTGTTGGAGAAGACTCTTGAGAGTCCCTTGGATGCAAAGAGATCCAACCAGTCCATCCTAAAGGAAATCAGTCCTGGGTGTTCATTGGAAGGACTGATGTTGAAGCTGAAACTCCAATATTTTGGCCACCTGATGCGAGGAACTGACTCTTTTGAAAAGACCCTGACGTTGGGAAAGATTGAAGGCGGGAGGAGAAGAGGACAGAGGATGAGATGGCTGGATGGTATCACCAACTCAAAGGACATGAGTTTGAGTAAACCCTGGGAGTTGCTGATGGACAGGGAGGCCTGGCGTGCTGTGGTTCCTGGGGTTGCAGAGTCAGACACAACTGAGTGACCAACTGAACTGAAGAAGCTTATTATATTCTTTAATAGCTCCCAGTAGTTGAGGGTATATTGCAAATTGTCATTGCCTCAAAGAGGAGGATCTCAGTCAGAACTTAGATTCGAGCCAATTCAGCAACCACTTTCAAAGTATGGGAATATACACAGTCCTGTGGGCCTGCAAGCACAAGCCTTGCTGAACGCCATCCCCAGGTGATCTGGAGGTATCCCCTCAGTGGCAGTCACAAAGTTTGGAGCTCCAGAGAAGTGTTTAAAACCCTTTTCTGAAAGACACTGGTGAGCTGTCCGTGAGGCAAAGGGGAGCACAGAGAGGGGATCCATCAGCCTACTTTACCCAAGACCACTGCTAAAGGTGCTTATTTGTGTTCCAGACTGCTCTTCAGACCAAGGAACCTGGATAGGAAACTAGGCCTCTTTCACAGAAAGAATAGAGGTGGATTTAGGCAGGCTATCTGTGAAGTACCCTGTGAGCAGAAGCCTGGGAAGAGCTGTCTCTCTGATTGTTACAGCCCAGGAGCACAAACCACCCTTGCCACCAGGGCCAGTCAATCAAGGGACCTCCCCGGATGACAGCTGCAAAACCCGGGGCCAGCAGCTAGAAAAATTGAGGCACCAGAAACATGAAGAGCTCCCCTCCAGGAGACACAGGTGCTCTGGAATGCAGCAGAGAGAGAGTGTGAAGACAGTGCCAACCCTCTGAGTCTCTGGGAACTATTGCAGTCAACCTTAGATGTTTGTTTAATAAGAAGCCTACTCCTCAGGCTGAAACTATGCTAATAAGCCAACAGGCCTCCGTCACAGAAAGACTGAGCTTCTGGGTCTATCGCCTCTGGTACATAAGGGCTAGGGGGCTCTTTAAAAACTCTTTATCTACTGGTCATGATCTTGTAGGCCCCATGACTACAGGCCCTGCTGACCACAAAGCCAGGTTATGTATAGGTGTCCTCTGCTAAGTTGCTAAGTCACTTCAGTCGTGTCCGACTCTGTGCGACCCCATAGATGGCAGCCCATCAAGCTCTCCCGTCCCTGGGATTCTCCAGGCAAGAACACTGGAGTGGGTTGCCATTTCCTTCTCCATAGGTGTCCTCTGGTAGCAGTCAAAAATCGGGGCACTAGACAAGGGTACAAGCTCCGTTGTAGGAGTNCATCAAGCTCTCCCGTCCCTGGGATTCTCCAGGCAAGAACACTGGAGTGGGTTGCCATTTCCTTCTCCATAGGTGTCCTCTGGTAGCAGTCAAAAATCGGGGCACTAGACAAGGGTACAAGCTCCGTTGTAGGAGTTGCTGGTGAACTAGTGTGAGACAGATGAAGAGTGAATGATGTTCATCAACCTATGTCCAGAAATGATGTCCACCCACCTATGTTCCTTGAGAGTAGTTCTGTAGCCACCTGGACCTCTACCAAACCTGAAGGCTGCCCCGCAGCTCAAAGATCCAATAGGCCTCCCTCACAGAAAGACTGTGCTTCAGCCTTGTTAGTGTAGTGTCTTGGGAGTGAAAGCCTGCCAAGAACTCTCTGATTGTCGCAGTCCCATGGGACCCAGGAATACCAGCTCCCCTGGCATCCAGAGCCAGGTGGCCAAGGGGTGTCTCCTGGGTGACAGACAGCTCCCTTCCAGGAGACATGTTCTCTGGAGCACGGCAGAGGTGAAGCATGAACATGGCACCCAGTGGCTGCAGCAAGGCAGTGGAGAAGCACAGACATGGTGCCTGCTGCAAAGAAACCCCCCTCCCCACACACACAATAGGAAAAGAAGTAATAAAGAACAGATCCTGATCGAGGCAGAGGCAGAGCACAAACACCGCACCTGGTGACCAGAGGGAGGCAGCAGGGGAGCCTAAGGGCTGAGCCTGAAGAAAACAAAATGGCGCCCCCTGGTGCGACCAAGGAGGGCGCCGGCACTAAGATGGCCGCCGCAGCCTCCGTTCCCCTCAGAGGGGTCCCGCGGTCCCCCAGTGTGTACCGAACAGGATGGAGACCCCCCGGCCAGCTTTAATGTAAGCAAATGAACCTCTTTCAGGTGAAGTCTGTGTGCAGTTGGCTGCCTTTGAGCAGGGAGCTGCGCCCTGCACGGGTGCGTCCACGCTCACGAGCTGCGTTTAAGCTAGCCAGCTAATCTCTTCCGGTGGGACCAGTGGTCGGCCATGGAGGGCGAGGCACACTTCCCCTTTCTCCTCCTGACTCGGAACCTGTCAAGTTTTCTCCATCTCTTCGTGTCCGTTTCTCCATACTTCTTAAAGTGGCATTTTACATGTCACCCGCTTAGGGCACGCATGAGAGAGAGAGGGAAGCTGATTGAGACTTAAGGAACAAAGTTTTACAAAGCATGTTATGCTTTTTACATCAATCTGCCATAATATGAATTGATAAAATAAGGTAAGAACTAGCTTGGCAAGCCTTGCCAAACTCCCAAGAATTTCTGAATATGTCACAATTTCAATAAATTTCCATCTTTTTAATTTCCTGCTTTATAAATGCATTGCAAGTTTGGAGTTTTCTTTGTGAATTCTTTGTGCTTATTTTATTTGTTAATACCTGCTTATCTGCTGCTTTTGGATATAAGACACATATTCTCAAGAGCAGAGATTTTATATATCATAAGTCTAAGGCCCCTACCTCCTGAAACAGCGTTCAAGGATTTTAGACATTCAATTGTTATGGAAAGAAATGAATAAACTAAGAATATTGTTAGAGATCTTCAACAAATAGCAACCACTTTTCACATCAAGATTTCTACAATAGAGAGAAAAACAAAATGATTAATCTGGAACTTTTGGTCTCATTCAAAATGTTCTGCATTAGTCTGTCCTAAAGAGCTAAAAGTGTCCTGCTAATATCCAGAAGCACTTTCTTTCAGAGCATTGAAAAGCTGCATAACTTCAACATGTTAATTCTAGAACACATTGACATCAAGTCATCCCTAAAGTAGCCATTGCTTTGAGCCCTTTTCTTCATCTGCAGAATTTATTTGCTTTTTAGGTATCATTTCTTTCTAAAGTGTTTTAATATTACAAGTGAAGGCCTATATTACTTGCCATATGAATAAGAGCTCAAAAGAAAATTAGCTTTGGGTATTATGAATGGAGAGAATTTAAGCGTTTATTTGTGTTCTTATCCTAACATAGTGCCTGGTACATAGTACATAGTAGTCATTCGTAACTGTAGGATATATATTTTAGAGTTCACTTACACTTTCATTTGTTATTTACTACAGCTCACATATTATTCACCATTTTTGCAATTAAAAACAAACAAACAGAGTAACTTTACTATCCCAGAATTTCTTTGGGGTTAAATGAAGACACAGCACAGACATTTTAGTGTAAGAGGAACTGAAGTGAGAAAAGGAGGAAGGCATGTCCAGGCTGAAGAAGAGCTGTGGCTACAGGAAAAAAATCCTGTCTTCTCCTCACTCAAAAATATGAAAGTTTCAAAGCCACCGATTCTTCATTTCCTGCTGATACATGTAGAACCCAAACTGAAACTCATACTGTGCTTAGCAAATATCAAACATGAAACGCAGCACTAACCAGCAATAGACTAGAGGATTGGTAAAGGCTGGTGATGGACTGTTCCTGCCTGTTCAACCACACAGTTACCCTGACTAACAAGTGCCATTACTGATTTAACATCCACTGCGGAGGCAAGGCACAATCCCTCGTTAGTACTGTGTTAGTGATTACAAGCAGCATCAGAAAATAATTATCTTTGGACACACAACATACAAAGGTGTTATTTTGTGACACTGATAACTAAAAGGGGTTGGAACAGTGCCTTCAATAAGCAAACTCATGTATTATTAAAGTTAAGCTAGTAAAATTAGAGTCTTATAACTTTAAAACATGAACTGTAGTCCCCATGATAACAACAAACAGAATAGAATAGTTATGGAATATACACAAAAGGAAACAAGAAAGGGATTAAAATGTTTCACAATAAAGCATCTACTAAGTATAAACCAGACACTAATACAGAAAATAAGGGACAAAAGCTATAAAGTATATAGAAAACAAATAACAAGAGACAGAAGTAAGGCCTTCAATATCAACAATTACTTTAAATGTAAATGGATTAAACTTTTTAATTAAAAGACAGAGAATGTCAGAAAGGATAAGAACAATGAATAATCTATAAGTGAAAGTGAAAGTGAAGTCACTCAGTCGTGTCCAACTCTTTGCGGCCCCATAGACTGTAGCCTACGAGGCTCCTCTGTCCATGGGATTTTCCAGGCAATAGTACTGGAGTGGATTGCCATTTCCTTCTCCAGGGGATCTTCCCAACCCAGGGCTCGAACCCAGGTCTCCTGCATTGTAGACAGACGCTTTACCATCTGAGCCACCAGGGAAGTCCGGAATAATCTATATGTTACCTACAAAAGATTCAATTTAGATGCAAAGACATGAATATGTTGAAAGTCAAAGAGTGAATAAAGATATTCCATGAAAAGAGTATCAAAACATAAAAGGAGTGGCCATACTAATAGACAAACTATATCCTATTAAGATAATTTCATATGAAATGAAGGATATTATATATTAACAAAATATTCAATATGGCAAAAAGATATGATTACAAACATTTGCATATCAAATACAATACCATCAAAATATTTGAAGTGAGAATTTAAGAATAGAAAGGATAGATACATATTTCCATAATAATAGAGAATTCAAGATTCCACTCTCAGTAATGAATAAGGCAATCAGATATAACATAAATAGGGAACTTGAACAACACAAACCAATTAGATCTAACAGAGATACAGAGAATTTTATCCAACAATAATAATGTAAACATCCTTCTCAGGTGAACATGGAATATTTTCCAAGAGAGATCGTATGTTAGGCCACAATTTAAATCTCAATAGATATAAAAAGGTAGATATCATTCAAGGTATCTTCTCTGACCACAGAGGGATAAAACTGGAAATCAATAACAGAAGGAAACTGGGAAATTAGCAGCTTTGTGGAAATTAAAGGACACATTCTTAAAGAACCAATGGATTCAAAAAGAAATCACAAAGGAAATTACAAAATACTTAGAGATAAATGAAGATGAAAGCATAACATGAAAATCTGCTAGACACAAAGCAGTGCTAAGTAAACATTTATAGCTATAGTTACTTACATCATAAAAAGGTAAGATCTATGCTGCTGCTGCTGCTAAGTTGCTTCAGTCATGTCCGACTCTGTGCGACCCCATAGAAGGCAGCCCACGAGGCTCCCCTGTCCCTGGGATTCTCCAGGCAAGAACACTGGAGTGGGTTGCCATTTCCTTCTCCAATGCATGAAAGTAAAAAGTGAAAGTGAAGTCGCTCAGTCATGTCCGACTCTTCGCGACCCCGTGGACTGCACCCACCAAGCTCCTCTGTCCATGGAATTTCCCAGGCAAGAGTACTGGAGTGGGCTGCCATGCCCTTCTCCAGGGGATCCTTCCCGCCCAGGGATTGGACCCACATCTCTTACGTCTCCTGCATTGGCAGGCAGGTTCTTTACCACTAGCGCCACCTGGGAAGCCCTGTTTCCAAATGATAGTCATTCTTTGTGAGGAAGTGTTCCCTCCTCTCAGATATAAGTGGTAGAAACTCAGGAGATGTAAAAGTACTCCAGAAAGATAAAAGTTTGGAAGTATTTTTCAATTCTAGCATGAAATCATTGACTAACACTGGGCTTATTCTCTCCTAGATTATAACCCACTCCATTAGTTAAAGACTGATTTGTTTTTAAGTAAGAATTGCATGAATGAATAAAATACGAAAACAAAGATAGAACATTTTATTATGCAAGCATAAGTGGAAACCGATGACTGCCAGTGTCTCATTATTCTCAGAGGCCCAAAAAATGTAAAGAGGTGGAAAAAATGAAAAGGTCCAGATAAAATGATTTATGATAAAATATTGGAAATTTATATTCGCTTTGGCCGAACTTGAAGTTGTGTGAGAAGTGAGTAGAAATGGATCATATATTCTATTCAATTCAATGGCAATTCAAATGTTCACGTTGAAACTGCGTCAGTTCAGCTCAGTTCAGGCGCTCAGTCGTGTCCGACTCTTTGCGACCCCATGAATCACAGCACGCCAGGCTTCCCTGTTCATCACCATCCCCCGGAGTTCACTCAGACTCACGTCCATCGGGTCCATGATGCCATCCAGCCATCTCATCCTTGGTCGTCCCCTTCTCCTCCTGCCCCTAATCCCTCCCAGCATCAGAGTCTTTTCCAATGAGTCAACTCTTCGCATGAGGTGGCCAAAGTACTGGAGTTTCAGCTTTAGCATCAGTCCTTCCAAAGAAATCCCAGGGCTGATCTTCAGAATGGACTGGTTGGATCTCCTTGCAGTCCAAGGGACTCTCAAGAGTCTTCTCCAACACCACAGTTCAAAAGCATCAATTCTTTGGTGCTCAGCTTTCTTCACAGTCCAACTTTATGCGGTAACCATATGAAATTAAATTATAACTTGCTGGAGAAGATAACATGGTATATAAGTCTTTTTTCCTATGCGAAATAGAAGAAAGGCAGAATTATAATAATAAAAACATTTTTGAGAAAGAGTTTACCATGTGATGGATTCTAAGCACTTTCATGTAACAAATTCATCCTTGTAAGAAGTTGATAAAACAGATAATATTACTTTTTATAGATGAAAATTCTGAAACACCTATTGGTTAAGTAACTTTACTTAAAGTCAAATAGTTAATAAGTGTGGAAGATAGAATTTGGCACATGTATTTTAACATTCTTAAATGTGAGGATTTAAAAAATTATGTTCTTGCAACAGAAAATTATTTTAATTTAGGTTTAGAATATTAGGGTCTGTATGATATTGATTTTGTAATATTTGTTGAGATGTAATTTGTGATTGATGATTGGTTTACAATGTTGGTTTGATTTCTGTCATACATCAACATGAATGGATGAACTAGAGCCTATTATACAGAGTGAAGTAAGTCAGAAAGAGTAAAATGCATACTTTATTTTTGAGTGATTAAGTACTGTTAAAGATGTGTTAAAGTGTCCTACTAAGTTTTCAGATTTCTGGATGTCTTTTTAAATTTTTCAGTTTGTGCTTGATATTAGGTGCATAAAAATTTAAGTTTTTCCTGTTGAAATATACTTTTGATTGTTATGAATTAATCTTTATTTAAAAAATATTGTTGCATTTTTCACTTGGTGTTGTTATGTTATTGCAATCTTAGAGGCCCATTAGCGATTTAAACAATTCTACTTATGTATTTTCTGGATTATAAATTATTTGTATTATTTTCCTCTAGATCTGAAAATGTGGTATATATTTTCTATAGTCTCTTCTTCAAGATAAGACAACATACATTATCTACATATATGTTAATATCTGCTTACACCAGATTCTCATAACACTTCGTCTTTGATCATTATCTGCTGTGTTCAGATTACTGGAATACTATGTTTTAAACATACCTTAGGTTTTATTTCCCCAAATTCGAGACCTTATTACCCTTTTCTGTGTTTAATGTTACTACAGATTCACGCGACTGTTTACAAGTTCTTTTAACACTATATCTTCTGTTAGCTCTGACTGTATTGGGGGATAATTATCTTTTAAAGCACATTCCTTAGAAGTTCGTTATGAGGGTTAAGAGAGATAAGTTCCTATTAGGAATGTTTTCACTGCATGTCTTTGTCTGATCATTTAGCTTTTCCTTTGTGCTCTCTGCTGTTTTGGACTGTACCTCCTGTGTGTTAGGACTCCATAGTAGAAATCTTATGATAGATATAAATCTATCTTATAGTAAGGAAGCATTCTTCCATAGGGTCTCTGCTTTTTCCTCTTCAACGTTTCCTCGCATCAGCCACTCAGTATTCCTCTTATAATTTATTGTCTCTGTTCTATGTTTTCAAGATTGTGCAGGTGCAGTTTAATACAAATTCAAATCCCTTGGGGAAATATTTTTTCCTTTGTATGACTGAAAGAAAATTCATTGAATTTGTAGCTCCTCAAGGACACTAATTTAGTAGGAGGGTCTCCATGGAAACACCTACCTCCCAGGCTTGCCACCCACTACCTCAGGTATGAGTCTGGCTTCTTCCCTTTATCACTCTGGCTCTTGCCTCCAGGGATTTTCTTTACATTCCAAAGTCTCAGTTCTGTATTTAAAGTTTCTATTTCTGGTCAAATTCTGTATAGCATTCTTAATTGTTACTGAGGATGAGTATCATATCTGCTTTGCCGTTTTGATTGGAATGTAACAATCCATTCATTTATTCTTTCAACAAGAATTTGACAACATGAGAAATTTGCCTATAATTAAACTATAAACAGAAAACTGAAGTCACATCTCCAGAGGTTTAATATTTAGCATATCATGACCGCATATCTGACACTTTAGAAATCTTCCTGATTTCAAATATTTCACCATGTGTTTGTTTTATAGATCCATATTTTCTTCAGGAAATATACTAACATCATTTTTGAGAAGCGCTCAACTGAAAAATGGTTGTTGCTTTGCTCCTTTCATTTCTCACTGCTACTTCAGGAATCAAATATTATCACTACTCACTTCAACAAAAATTTATTTCAAACTTATTTTAACTCCAATGCTAGGCTCTGCAGATGCAAAGGAGAAAAGAATAGAGAATCTTTCACTGAAGGTAAACTAATATTTAGAGTGGTAAGTAGAGGATTTTCTTAAAGTGTCAATAAGAGAATACAGAGGAGGACATCCTTCACAGTGACTGCAAAGGCAAACAAACCCTCACGGTGCTGTCTTAGCTTAATTGTGAACAAGCCAACATGATGCCTGCATGATAGCATAAGCAATGGGGAGCGATGTTAGGAGATGAAAGGGAATGTTTGGCAAAGTTGAAATCTTAAAGGATTTTATGCAGCTCTAAGACACTTAACTAACCTCATGGACAATTAGGAGTGATTATTTGGATTCAAGCAGGGAAATGCATAATTATATTTGCATCACAAAAAGCTTTTGAAAGATGTGTTGAACAGTGATGAGGTTGGTGTCAGACAGAACTTAGAGTAGCCTCTGTCCTTTAGAGAGAGCCTCAGATTCTCAAGCTTTGAAAATATTGTTTTGTGAAATTCTAGAGCTGAGAACAAGAGACAAGTGGAGATGCTGTGACTTAAATTTTGAGTCTTTTTATCACTGCCATACCTCTAACATTCTTTAAATCTTTTTATTGAAGTCTAGTTGCTTTACAATGTTGCGTTAGTTTCTGCTGTGCAGCAGAATGACTCAGCCACATCAGAGGCCCCTGAACCTTTTGGGCATCAGGCACTGGTTTCGTGGAAGACGATTTTTCCATGGACTGGGGTAAGAGGTATGGTTTAGGGGTGATTCAAGCTCTCACATTTACTGTGGTCTTGCTTTCTATTATTATTACAGTCTGATATTTAATGGAATATTTATGCAGGTGGCTATAATGCAGAATCAGTGGGAGCCCTGAGCTTGTTTTCCTGCAACTAGGAGGTCCCCTTATCTGGAGGTGCTGAGAGACTTTGACACCCAGAGTGCGTGGGGCTCCCATGAGAATCTAAGCCCACAGCTGCTCCAACAGGAGGCGGAGCTCAGGCAGCAGCACAGGGGATGGGGGGCGGCTCTAGATACAAACCAGCCTTTGCTTCTCACTCACTGCCCATCTCTTGCTGCACCCCAGTTCCAAACAGGTCACGGGCCAGCACGTGTCCGTGGCCAGGGAGGTGTAGACCATACATATACCCACGTTTTAAAATTTTCTTCTCGTATATCCCTAACATTCTTAAAAATATTAAATATAGCTAGTCCTTCCACCATAAAAGGAAGCTTTCACATTCTAAAGGAAGTATTATTTCCATACTAAATAGATACTTTCTCATAAGTCTATCTGAATCGATCAATGTTTGGGGAATTTTATTTTTCTGTCTGACATTATTCTGTAGAACCTCTTCAGAGATTCTTTTATTGAGTGAAGATATTGTGTCCTCAAGTTCCTTATCAACAGTCAATAGCCCTTAAAATGATGCATTTACATATGAAAAAAAATTCAGCTTTGGATCTAACAATTTTCAAGAAGCCTTCCTTTAGTTATAAATGCCCAAAGTCTGGAATCTACCATGGGTATGAAACTAAAGAAAGGTCTGTCAGAAGGGTTATTGCTGGGAAGGATAATTTTGGGTGAAGTATTGATGTGTTAGAGGTAGGGTCAAAGGAATTATTAGTTGTTTTTACAAGACTTGAATAGATGAAGAAAAGGAAATGTTGTGAAGAGGTAAGTTTCAGGCCTGGAAGAGGACGGCCCTCACCTGGTTCCTGGGGGCCATGTGGCTCTGCTCCTGCGGTCATTGTCACGTGGGACAAAGTGACCCAAAGGCCCCGAGAAGGTTTCCACTTCGGGCTCATGTTTCCCATCTAGGTCATGTTTAAGATCCTGAGACTTTGAAGACCTGCCTAAGAGCACCAACACTTTTCTCTCTCTTTAGTCCTCTTCTTCATGTGTGTCCTCTTGAAGGTGCCCAGACGCTGTATTTTGTGGAGGTAGGGATGGAGCTTGGCAGTCCATGCAGGGGTCTTGACACACATGCCCACACGGTCCGTCATGGGGCTGGGAGGGATCTGCAGTGAAGAGAGGAAGAAAGCTGCCATCAGGCATGGAACTGGATCTTTGAGGTCATTTTGAAGTTATTTAAACAAGAGAGGAGTGAAGAGTATATTGAATTTAACAGTTTGAATTATAGCTTCAATATTTAGATATATGATGCCTGGGCTTTTTTAAAAAAATCTTTTATCCCGTATCACAGAGTGTTAGAGGCAGGCCAATGGGGAAATACGAAAGAAGCACTTTTCTTACTTTCCAGTTTGTCCTTGTGCATGTTCATCGTAATCGCCTCCAAGCCAGAGAGTAAAATTAGGTTAATAAAATCAGAACAAACTTCTAGAATCAGAGAACTGGCACTGGAGAAGCACTCAGACTCTGCTCTGAATCTTAAGCACGAGTCAGCTGAGTTTTATCCCTAACCATCCAGAAAGGGAGTGGCAGAGCCAAGATAAAAACACAGACAGCTTTGCATTTCTCTTTGACTTTCATCTTTTATTAATTAGGTTTTTACTTTATATCTCTCTTAGCAGGCTTCTTAATGCAAATAGCTACTTTTTATGAATACAACTTATCAAAAGTTCAAAAAATCGAAAGCATGTAGATATATGTCGGAAAGTCAAGACTCAATAGCTTTAAGCACAGTTGCATTTTTAATTTTGAAAACAATGTTGTTTCTACTGAATCAGTGCTGGCATTTTTAAGGACTGTTAAATGGCATTAGTCAGGTATTCCAATTAATATCTGTAGAAAACATAAAAACATAATCTAAAATTGAAACTATGATTTAATTTTATGTTTACATAACTATTAGAAATTCCAAGAAAGCATAAAAATATAAACAACTAAAACTTTATGTTCCGTTTAGTGAACAGCACACATTCCAAACATTAGAAAAAAATTAATGTAGCTCAATTTTTAAAAATTTAATGAATTAAATCTGTGCTAATATGTTATACTTGTTTTAAAATTGCTTAAATAATGACATTGCTCCAAAATGAAAAGTCTTTAAGAAATATAACTTACAGTTTTAATATCTAGGTGAAGTTATTACTGTGACTGACTTATGCAATTCCACTGTGGATATCATATTACATATATTAAAAATCAAGAACTAAAAATTGCTGCACAGAAAATTATTGCATGTTTTCCATGCAAATATCTTCCAACTATTTAGTCATATCTGATTACTCCATTCAATTAATTAAAACTTAATGTCCACTCACATTCATTATTTATCAGACACTTATTTGAATTACAGTGAATAAGGGAGCACTGACATTTATTCTGGAAAATAATTCTGAATTCTGCTCAGTGAAGGTTAAGAGGTCATGGAAATAGACAGGTTGCTTAAAAATGCATCATAATAAAAATGAAGAAAAAATTGTTTCCATAATCATTACACTAAGATACTGATGTGAAAATATGAAACTTTATTGTATGCATGAGTCCATCTACTTTCTTTCAGCACATGTTATGCAAACTTTACTAATGAGATCAACCTTCAACCTTAATATCCTTTTATATGTGATCTCTTTTAATTATTTTAAGAAGGAAAATAGTCCAGAAAAGAAGAATAAAAAGAGATGTTCCCAGATTCAAGGAATTAAATGTTATTAACAATATGAAATACTATTTTTATACATTTATTCTTCTGAGTTCATTTGCCAATATATCTAATAATTTGATCTTAGCCAATTGACTTTATAAAAACTGAGATTTTCCCAATAATGTTGATGTGTTCTTTTATTAAATACTTTGCAGTTGTTTTAATGGGAGGAAGGATTTAGCAGTTGGGCAGAACCTTTGAAAATATTTTTTCCATTTTGAATCTGGACAAAAGACTATATAAATATAAATAGGAAAGATAAAATCAGTCAATCACTATGTACTCCAATTGGCAATATATTCCTAGCTTTTTAAAGTGGAGAAGGCAATGGCAACCCACTTCGGTATTCTTGTCTAGAGGATCCTGTGGACAGAGGAGCCTGGTGGGCTGCCGTCTATGGGGTCACACAGAATCGGACACGACTGAAGCGACTTAGCACGCATGCATGCATTGGAGAAGGAAATGGCAACCCACTCCAGTGTTCTTGCCTGGAGAATCCCAGGGACGGGGGAGCCTGTTGGGCTGCCATCTACGAGGTCGCGCAGAGTCAGACACGACTGAAGTGACTTTGCAGCGGCAGCAGCAGCTTTTTACAGACCTGCAGATCAAATCAATCTAAACGCTCAGTTTGTGAGCAAAGTAGGAGCATTTATAGAGTCGAAAAACAAGAAGGGTAAGAGTGGAGCTTGGGTCTGCCGGTGGAAGAATACTGACTGGTTCCATTGACCAGGTTGTGGATATTGTGATGCTTTTCCTTGCTGTGCTCAAAAGCAGAGTCAACCTGCTACCACACACAGTAACAGTGGCTCTTGGGAATCATAGAACAGAAACACAGTTCATGTAATTTCTTCTGGGTAAATGATTATCTAGAGATGAAGGTAAAAGTATCATAGCGTGTGTCTCCTGAAAAGTAATCCCACAGTCATGGACTCTCTCAGGAATCATTCCCAGGACGCCCATGTTTCAGTGCACAGCCCAAAGGTAATGGAAACCTGGAGCAAGTGCCATTCTATGATGCAAAATGTGCTGAAGCCAACAGAGTATTGCAGTGCTGTGTCAGATTAAAGAGGGCCACAAGCAGTGTGACATTTTCCTATCAGGCTTCTCCTTGAGTGTAGGCGTCCACCTGACTGCTTTGACCGATGGTGCATGGTGGAAACGTAGGACCAGGATGAGCAGTTACGAAGACTGGAACTCCCTTGGTCTTCTAGACTTCTGGGCTAGCATAAACTTTCCTTCTGGACAGGATGAATGGAGAAGCCTTGCGATTTGATGGGGAAGAAGAGGATTCTAGGGATTCCCTCCTAGATAACTTGGTGAAGACTCTGCCTGCAGTGCAGGAGACCCGGGTTCGATTCCTGGTCGGGAAGATCCCCTGGAGAAGGAAATGGCAACCCATTCCAGTATTCTTGCCTGAAGAATTCCATGGAGAGAGGATCCTGGTGGGCTACAGTCCTTGGGGTTGCAAGAGTCGGACATGGCTTAGCGACTAAACACTTCAACATACCCCTCCCCACTCACCGCCCTGCCAAGAAGGTTCTAAACAGGCCCAGGCTTTACTATCCCTGATAAGGCATATGAATGAAAGACTCATATATGAGTGAAGCTATCTTGGATACTGAAAGCAAGGGGACCCTGAAGCTGAATGTCACTGAGTGACCAGCGTCGGTACCACAGGGAACAGGAGACTCACTCACAGGTCTTACTCACAAGCTTAAGTTCCTGGCCCAAAACACTGTGATCCGTTAAAATGATTTCAGTCCCTAAAATTTGGAACAGTTTGTTACACAACAATAGCTAAAAAGAAATGCTCGTTTAGAATTTGTTTTCATTCTTTTAATGTAATGAATTGTCTTTACTACAAAAAAATACATCTGCAAATAGTAGGATTAGAGACTTTCTTTTTAAGTGTGGAAACATTTGGAACAGGGGAAACATTCAAAAGTGAAATTGGAAAAAGATCTAAGCATAAAGAATAATAAAAATATCTTATTGTCAGAAGCATTAATCACATTAGTTGAAACTGACTAGCTAAAGAACACTGTCTCTATGTTATAATATTTTGTTTCTTCCAAATGATGTGTTACTTTTAATTATAAAATAAACATAATTCATGATGGAATTTGTTTTGCCCAACTGCTTGCTTTTCAATACAGATCACATAAAGACTTTCTAAAGGTTTGCTTCAGTTTGAATATTTTAAGAAGATAAGACAGAACTCCTTTTTATTTTATCCTAACCTAATTCCTAATTAATGAAATTCATGATTCATCATTAGGAACCTATGGTAGAAGGCACTAAAATTTCAGCAAAGGGAGAGAAAATGATCAAAATCATCTTCATTTTCCATCAAAAACAGAAACTTGCAGTCAATAAAATTCTTACAGTTAAATGTTGCATATAATTGTTAAAGTTTAGAAATTTAAAAAGTCCAGATGGTTTCCTTGAAAATACATGATGATATTAAAAAAGTCCACTTTGAGGTTGATAAAGATCAAAATACTGAATAGACTGTGAAAGTTTTCATGTACCATCAAAGATTTTAATTGACTGAGTCTTTATATAAGATATTCATTAGATGACTATTTTTTATTACTTCAAGTTAGCATAGTTACAATTACACAGAGATAACCTTTCAATTTCAGGATGGCTTATTCAGACTATTTGCAATTATGGCTGAAAGGGTCACCTTTATTCATGCACTAAATGAAAGATGCTCATATCTCGTCCATGCCACTGTTTCATAGCCTTACCTAGGAAATTAATCATGTCAAATTGACCCCTAAAGACTCATGTCAACTGCAGAAAGAAAGTTTAATATCTCATGATCTTGGTATACTTAGAAAACACAGACATGAGTACTTAAAAGATTGTTATAGTAAATTCGTTTTGAATCTACTCATTGGAATCAAAGTGTTTTGGCCAGGAGGTATACAGGAAGGGGACCGACGTAGGGCAGCAAGGGCTAAGAGACGGGTATTGTGGTGTGCTGGCCAAGCAGCATGGTCAGCAGGAGAACCAACACAGTTACACAAGCTATCAAAAAAAGAGACACTGCTTTGCCAGCAAAGGTCTGTATTGTCAAAGCTACGGTTTTTCCAGTAGTCATGTGTGGATGTGAGAGCTGGAAGTTCTCATAAAGAAGGCTGAGCACTAAAGAATTGATTCTTTTGAAATGTGGTGATGGAGAAGACTCTTTTTTGAGAGTCCCTTGCACTGCAAGGAAATCAAACCCATCAAGTCTAAAGCAAATCAGTCCTGAATATTCATTGGAAGGACTGATGCTGAAGCTGAAACTCCAATCCTTTGGACACCGGCTGCAAAGAACTGACTCATTGGAAAAGACCCTGATGCTGGGAAGGATTGAAGGCGGGAGGAGAAGGGGATGACAGAGGATGAGATGGCTGGATGGCATCACCGACTCAATGGACATGAGTCTGAGTGAACTCCGGGAGTTGGTGATGGACAAGGAGGCTTGGCGTGCTGCAGTCCACGGGGCTGCGAAGAGTCAGACACGACTGAGTGCATGAACAGCAGCAGCAACCCAAGCTGTGCTCTGCACGCAGCTGAGGGGAGGGAAGGTGAGCGTGGGAAGCTGTCTGCTCTGCTTGTCAGTCTGCACACAGAGGTAGACCTCTCGTCAGCTCAGAGAAAGACCCGTTGTTTTCTTACCGGTCTACACACAGGAGTTATCTTTTTCTAACTCTCACAAAGATGACTTTTTAATACCAATGGCTCTAGGTCTAGCGTTCCCAATGAGTGGGTCCAAAAAGACACAATCAAACACATCTGCATTTTCAGTCTGATCTAGACTAAGGGATTGGGTGGGGCAGAGGTTGGATGGCATCACCGACTCAATGGACACGAGTCTGAGTAAACTCTGGGAGTTGGTGATGGGCAGGGAGGCCTGGCGGGCTGCGGTCCCTGGGGTCGCAAAGAGTCGGACACGACTGAGCGACTTAACTGAACCGAGCTGAGGTGGAGCAGTTTGTAAGGCAGCAGCACTTGAAGATAAATCCCTTACTAGACTGTGGTAACCCAAGCTGATTGAGGTTCGTACACTGAAGTTACCAACTGGCCCAGGGCACGGTAGGGTGCCAGTGCCAGCAGGCACGCCGATGAGGCTAACTGGGGTACCCTGGCTTGCCCTCGGTACTCAGACGGGGTGCGGCTGAGCCAGCAAGCTTGCTGCTGGCCCGTCTGGAGGTCCTGTCTGGTTCTCGGCCCCACCCTGGCCTGCAGCACGCAGACTTCCTGGTCCTTTACTCTCTCCCCGAGTTTGCTCAGGCTCAGGTCCACTGAGTGCGTTCTGCTCGGTCAGTCAGAAATATGTGAAGATCAGCTTCTGTTTTCAAGCCCCGAGTCTGTGGTGTTTCATGAGGGCCACCAGAGCACACTAACATTTGCACCAAGGTGTTCCCACGGGCCTTCCCCGGCGGTGCGGGGGTGAGGAACCTGCCTGCCCGTGCAGGACATGGAGGGGATCCAGGCGGGACCCCCGGGGCGCGCAGCACCCCCGGGGGCGGCCGTGGCAGCCCGCTCCAGCGTTCCTGCCTGGGGCGCCCCGCGGCCGGCGGAGCCTGGGGGGCTGCAGCCCAGAGGGTCGCAAGAGCCGGCCACGCCTGAAATGACTTAGCGCCGACACAGTGTGCCCATAACACTGTCAGCGTGACCTCCTATCTTCTGTACATCGTAATTTATCATTACTGCTATTACTGGATGTTTCAATTATCCAAATGTATTTATATCTTATTAATAATTGCAGAAATATTTCTAAAGAAAAACAATGCTCACATCTAAATTTTGATTGGTATTTCTAACTATTTAGCCCAGTTTATACTTTTGTAAGCTCTATGATCATTTTGCAGTGTCTCCACAGACAAAGGGATTATCTTTTCTCAAAAAACTCAGTACATCTGGTAACCAAAAATTACATCTGATTTTTTTTAACCAATTTGAATTTTTCTATTTGTAGTGAAAATTTTATGCTTCTGCTTTGTGACTAACATATGCATCTACTTGTAGGTATCTCTTCCTTTTTAATACATGTAAAATATGCTATAATCATCTATTTTTCTATTATAAAAAATTATATGCAGAACCAAAAGATTCTAATTAATGATATTTATTTCAGTGATATGAAAAACACCTTTATCTGTGATGAATATTGTATTGAGTGGTGGATGAGCATAAAAAGCATGAAAAAGACTTGGTTTCTATATCACTATTTCCTTATGTTTTTATTTCCAGCTACTCTGTCTCACAAAATGTTCATTTTCTCTACCACTTCCTTAAATGGTGATATTTCCCAGAGCAAGCCCCTCATTTTATAGGCTCCCATTAACATCCTCTATCCATTTGCTGCTGAATATGCCAAATCTGTAACTTCTTATGTTCATTTGAACCAAATGTGTCTCTTCTGATATCTCTCAAAGAATAACCTCACCATGGGCTCAGGTTATTATATCAGCAACATGGATGCCAACCTTGACACATTTGTCTTCTTAAATTTACAACATTTAATGAGCAAATACTTTGATTACTTCAACAAACGTTTATTGATATGCTGAGAATGTTGATATATTAGACAATGTTCTAGGCTCTTGTGATACAATAGGAAACAAAAACTGAGTCTTTGTTTTGCAGAATTTATATTTAGTGGGTATATGTATTAGTCACTGTCCAGTCAGAACATAGAAATGAACATAGAATGTCTAAAGCATTATAACTAATAGGCAACTATTAGGGAGTAAAGAGAACTCTAAAGGGTACAAAAATAGCAGATACAGAGAGTGGCTACTGCTTCCGGGGCTGAGAACATAGGCACAGAAAGAACAAAGTTGGAAAAGATTTCCCTCCCTGAAAGGTTAGGATTCAGACTGTAGTGGGAAGGATGTAGATGTAGTTCCAATGGATGGTAGAGGGTGAGGTGCTACTGACAAGCAAGAAGCTACTTGTTGGGGAGGAAGTGCTTAGAAGTCCATGTCTGAGTCACCAGAGGAACATCCTGGGACATTTCCTACTGGAGTGCCACCGGGACATGTTGAGAAGCTTTTCCTTGAGTATCTGGTAAATCTTGTTGGAATGTCACCTACTGGGGTGGTGCTGAAAGTTACTGGGAGTCCCCCGTCCTGTCCAGACTGTGAGAGTCACTGGAAGGTGAATGTCACTGTATGTCCATATCCTTCACACCAATGGTGCTATGTGCTGTGGGAGCAGAGCTGGGGCCATCCCCCTTGCAGTCTTCTTTCGGAGTTGTTTGCTTACAAAGTTAACATTGAGCCAACTGGCAGAGTAGAGATCCTTGCAGGATTCAGATTCAGTATCACAAACAAGTCAAAGAAAGGATTCACTAAAAGGCAAAACGTTGTTAAGGGGCACAGTTCATTCTTTTGATTTTAATAACAAAATAACAGTTTCCACTAAACCAGAGAGATATAATTAAAAGTAAAATTGCCAACCATTTCCTAAAATGTGAAGGGACAGAGTCCCAAGACACATTTAATCCATTGGTGTGTGTGTGTGTGTATGTGTGTGTGTGTGTATGTATGTGTGTGTGCTTAGTTGCATGAATCAGTCATGTCTGATTCTCTCCAACCTCATGGACTATAACCCACCAGGCTCCTTTGTCCTTGGGGATTCTCCAGGCAAGAATACTGGATGCCATGCCCTCCTCCAGGGTATCTTCCCAACCCAGGGCCAAACCCAGGTCTCCCACATTGCTGCTGCTGCTACTAAGTCACTTCAGTCATGTCCGACTCTGTGCGACCCCATAGACGGCAGCCCACCAGGCTCCCCCGCCCCTGGGATTCTCCAGGCAAGAACCCTGGAGTGGGGTGCCATTTCCTTCTCCAATGCATGAAAGTGAAAAGTGAAAGTGAAGTCGTTCAGTCGTGTCGGACCCTCAGCGACCCCATGGACTGCAGCCCACCAGGCTCCTCCGTCCATGGGATTTTCCAGGCAAGAGTACTGGAGTGGGGTGCCATTTCCTTCTCCACTCCCACATTGTATGTGGATTCTTTACCATCTGAGCCATAAGGGAAGCCTATGAATACTAGAGAGGGTAGCCTATCAATTTTCCAGGGGATCTTCTTCACCCAGGAATCAACCTGTCGTCTTCTGCATTGCAGGCAGATTCTTTACTAGCTGAGCTACCAGGGAAGTCCAGTCCATTGTTAACTATAATGTGGATTCTTTACCATCTGAGCCATAAGGGAAGCCTATGAATACTAGAGAGGGTAGCCTATCAATTTTCCAGGGGATCTTCTTCACCCAGGAATCAACCTGGGGTCTTCTGCATTGCAGGCAGATTCTTTACTAGCTGAGCTACCAGGGAAGTCCAGTCCATTGTTAACTATATTAAATCACTCTTCAAATTTTGTCACAGTCCTCTTGCATATGTCACATAAAAACTAAATCATAAGGTTAGCCTATGACAATTTGTATATAAATTAATAATTAGAAGAAGACAAAAGAAGAAAATAATTAGCATATAGAAACACATGCATAGACAAGCAAAGAAAAAATAAACAAAGCTACTGTGTATCTCCATGTCATAATTGGTTACAAGTCTGTAATTGGTCTGTAATTGATCTAGGACTACCTTCTTCAACTACCCTTCCATATTACCTTACTCTCAATGGGGACCTCAATTAGTTGGGATTTTACTTGTCATAGTCACCTAAACACTTGTTCTCAAAGGATTTGATTATCCAATAGTTCTGATTTTGGGGGTTGCTAAAGTTTTCTTAGTTTTTTCTTAAGTACCAAAAGGCATCTCAGAGAATTCCCTGGGTTCTAGACATAGTTCTCTCCCCATTGTGTAGGATTTACCCGATTTCTCCTTAGTAATTGGGATCACTTAGTGACTGAACAGCGACAACCCTGAAGTCTCGGATAACTCCTTTTCCTGCCTCTTGTTTCAGAGGCATCAAGGCCCTAAATGGTCAAGCAGCCAATTCATCATTCAACTTAATTAAGCGCTGTTGTGCTCCATGGTGGGAGCACTCTTCCCTTGGGAACTAAGTCCTCCAAACCACGAGAGCTCAGAGTTTCTCAGGAGAGAAAGCAACATGTATGGAAGTGACTTATTCAGAAACACAGAGGGAGGAGCCGTTCCAATGAGTACTCTTAGAGTCTAGGATCCACGTTTTCTGGATGTAGGGGAGACAACACCATAATAGAGTCTCTAATTCAAAGGATAATCAGCATCCTTGAGGACAGTTTCAGTTGCCTACCGACTAGCGTCTTATCTGAGAGTTTAGTAAGCCACTGTACATTTGGAGAAGGAGATGGTGAGGGACAGGGAAGCCTGGCTTGCTGCAGTCTGCGGGGCTGCAAAGAGTCGGACATGAATGAGCAACTGGTTAACGACAAGTGTCAATAGCTGCATGGCAACTGCCAGTGTGTATGCTTGTCTGCTCCAGGAAAGACAGCACATTTAGAATAGTGGCTTCAGTTACATTCACTGTCTGATTAAGTTTATTATTCTCCACAGACATTTGCCAAGATGCATCTTTTTTGTCAGAAAGCCAAACAGTTTATTTAGAGGGGAATATGATATGGCCAAAGGCCATAGTTTGTAGAATCCTTCTTTATTGACTGCTCATATCTTTTATTCTGATCACTGGTACATTGCTGTTACGCTTAATGAGTGATGTGCCCATATTGTTTCTGATGATTGAATATTGCCTCTTAATCTATGCTACCTAGAGCCCATGCTTTCCATTGAATTCAGAGAGATTATCTCAATGATGGTATTTCAATTGCTGTAGATGATTTATAAAAGAGAATTACTATCAAGAATACAAATGCTTGATTTGCTAATGTACTTCTCCAGACATTAGTGAAAGGAGTGTCTCTTGTGCTTCCTTGGAGGATATATTTGGGATAAATGCACAGGTCACATACAATAAATCCATGCCCAACTCTCCTGTATTCTTAAGACATGAATTTTTATAAAACTTCATTTGTGTATCCTTAAGACTTTTAGTTTTCTCGCCACATGCCAGACAAGTTAGAAATATTAACCTCATCTATTATAGGACACAAGTGAATTAAAGTTTCCATCAGATGATGAAGAAAGTTGGTGATGCCACCTCTAGCTCCACGAAGTGATGCATTTAATCTGGAATCTAGTAAATGCAACTCTATCAATGACCTATTAATATGATATATATCAGATAAATCAATGATTTATTTGTGAATCAGACCACAGAAAACCCAGTTCTCCAGTTTTCAAACTGTGCTTTTAACAGAGAATTAAAGGGCATGAGCTTGGCATTTTCTTTTTGCAACTTTTGTAAATGTTTCCCTGAAAATACTATAGTTTCTTAGTCACTACCGCTGTCATGGGGCTTCCCAGGTGGCGCTAGTGGTAAAGAACCTCAGCGCAGAGACATAAGAGGCGTGGGCTTGATCCCTGGGTTGGGAAGATCCTCTGCAAGAGGAAACAGCAACCCATTCCAATATCCTTGCCTGGAGAATCCCATGGACACAGGAGCCTGGTGGGCTGTAGTCCACGGGCTCGCAGAGTCAGACACCACCAAGCGCCTTAGCACGTGTGACCGCTGTCGTAACAATCAAGGGCAGCAGCTGCCTGGGACTCAAGACAGCTGTTGTTGGCGGCACATTATCACAGTCAGGGACGGGAAGCAGTTTCACTGTTTCTACTCCACTGCATTCCATGGGTTACAGGAATCCCATTTTCCACTGGAAAGGATCTGGGACTTGAGCTGAAAACCAAGACTGCCAACGAAGCGACCCTGAAATCCCATCTCGGAGGGTCTGTCTCACGGAGCCATGCCCACTGCCAATGCTGTCCAATCACGACACAGAGAACAAACTTCCAATCCGAATCGGTATCTAACTTAACGTAAAGGGTACACAATGTCAAGTGAATGCAAAGGCTTATTAATTCCAAAAAATGAATTACAACTGAACAGTAGAGAATGCTATATTACTTGTTTTTTCATTGTTGCTGTAAGAAATTTCCACACATTTAGTGTCTCAAAACAGCAAAAATCTACTATGTTGTAGTCCTTTTTGTCAGAAGTCTGACCTGCATTTTACTGAGCTAAGTCAAGATGTCAAAAGGGCTGTGTTTTCTGGTGGAGAATCCATTTCCTTTCCTCCTCCAACTGCTTAAGACCACTTACACTCTGCTTCATTACTTCCTTCTTCACCTTTGAAGCTAGCTGTCATTTAATCCCCATGTTGCATTTCTTTCTGCATCATCATACCTCTCTCTGACTACACAAGGGAAAGCTTCTCCATTTTTAAGGACTCATGCAATTATATTGGACACACAGATACTCCAAGATAATCTCCCCATTTTAAGACTGATAACTTTAATCGCATCAGGTTTTGTTGTTGTTCCATTGATAAGTCATGTCTGACACTTTGCAACCCCATGGACTGTTGCATGCCAGGCTTCCCTGTCCTTCACTATCTCCCAGAATTTGCCCAAGTTCATGTCCATTGAATCAGTGATGCCATGTAACCATCTCATCCTCTTTCTCCCCCTTCTCCTTTTGCCTTCACCGTTTTGCAACATCAGTGTCTTTTCCAATGAGTCTGTTCTTTGCATCAGGTGGCCAAAGTATTGGAGCTTGAGCTTTAGTATTGATTTTTCCAATGAATATTCAGGGTTGGTTTCCTTTAGGATTAACTGGTTTAATCTCCTGGCCATCTAATGAACTCTCAAGGGTCTTCTCTGGCTTTAAAATTTGAAGGCATCAATTCTTTGGCAGTCAGCCTTCTGTATTGTCCAACTCTCACATCTGTACCTGATTAATGAAAAAACATAGATTTGATTTTATATGGACTTTTGTCATCAAACAGAGAGGGCAGCGGCACCCCACTCCAGTACTCTTGCCTGGAGAATCCCATGGATGGAGGAGCCTGGTGGGCTGCAGTCCAGGGGGTTGCTAAGAGTCGGACACGGCTGAGCGGCTTCACTTTCACTTTTCACTTTCATGCATTGGAGAAGGAAATGTCAACGCACTCCAGTGTTCTTGCCTGGAGAATCCCAGGGACGGCGGAGCCTGGTGGGCTTCTGCCTATGGGGTTGCACAGAGTCGGACACGCCTGAAGTGACTTAGCAGCAGCAGTTGTCGTCAAAGTAAAGTCTCTCGGCTGCCTAGGATTCTCATCGCTTTTCTTCCAAAGAGAAGGAGTCTTTTAATTAATGGTTACGGTTGCCGTCCGGAAGGATTTGGGGCCAATAAAATAAAACCTGTCACTGCTTCTACTTTCTCTCTTTGTATTTGCCACTAAGTGATGCAACTGGAGGCCATGATCTTAGTTTTTCTGATGTTAACTTTCAAAACAGCTTTTTCACTCTCCTCTTTCACACTCATCGAGAGGCTCTTGAGTTCCTCTGCCCTTTCTGCCATTAGAGTGGTGTCATTTTTGTATCTGAGGTTCTTGATATTTCTCCCAGCAGTCTTGATTCCAGCTTGTGATTCATCCATCCCAGCGTTTCCCATGATGTACTCTGCATAGAAGTTAAATAAGCGGGGTGACAATATACAACTCTCCTCTTTCACACTCATCGAGAGGCTCTTGAGTTCCTCTGCCCTTTCTGCCATTAGAGTGGTGTCATTTTTGTATCTGAGGTTCTTGATATTTCTCCCAGCAGTCTTGATTCCAGCTTGTGATTCATCCATCCCAGCGTTTCCCATGATGTACTCTGCATAGAAGTTAAATAAGCGGGGTGACAATATACGCCCTTGACGTACTCCTTTTCCAATTTGGAACCAGTCATTGTTCTGTGTCTGGTTCTTAGTGTTGCTTCTTGACCTGCATACAGATTTCTCAGGAGACAGGTAAGGTGATCTGATACTCCTGTCTCTTTAAGAATTTTCCACAGTTTTTTTTTTTTTTTGTGATCTAGATAGTCAAAGACTTTAGCATAGTCGATCAAGCAAAAGTAAATGTTTTTCTGGAATTCTTTGTTTTCTCTATGATATGTTGGCAATTTGATCTCTGGTTCCTCTGCCATTTCCAAATCATATCAGTAAATTACCTTTTTTTCTTTTCCCTGTAAAGTTACATATTTACTGGTTCCAGGGATTAAGGTTGAACATCTTTGAGGTGGTGTTTTTCTGCTTGCTATAAGATCTCTAAAGATCCAAGAATAGCATATATAAGAAGGAGCTGCTACATCTATGGCTAAGACAGAATACTCACTGAAGGAACGAACTTGGATAAGTGTATCCCCTAAGTTTCTGATTTAGACTTTGTTGGCAAAAGTATAATATGTGGATGGAAGTGGAAGAAATAAGTTCCAAATGTGAGGTTTTTTTCTGTCTTATGGGCAAGATGAAAAACAAATATGCAAATAAGTAAATAACTTTAAACATTACTATATGTGCTGAAAAATATATAAAAGTATCATGCAATAAAATGCTGTTGGGAGAGATGACTAGTTTCGATTTGTTGGCTAAGTGGAAATCTCTTATGAAAAGTCATATTTGCAGGTCTTCACTGGTATTGATTAGCCAGTCTTACAAAGGTCTGTAGAAAAAGAAATGCAAAACTCTCCTCTTGCCTAAATAGGAGCAAATGTTATATCTTTGTGACATGCTATGAAGGTCAATTGGAGAAGGAAATGACAACCCCTGGAGAATTTCATGGACAGAGAAGCCTGGTGGGCTACAGTCCACAGGGTCTCAAAAAGCCACAACTGAGCGACTGAACACATAAAGGTCAATAGGTCTGGAGCTTGGTAAGTTAGTTAGGTCAAGAGAAAGGATATTATGTTGAAGAGGTAGACAGAGGTCAGGTACCATAGGGGTCTTTAACTCAGGAACAGTGATGAAAGTGATGAAAAATGAAAAGAATAATTTTCTCTTTCTCTTTTTCTCTGTTTTGAGTTTCATCAAACTAGAATGTGGTTAACAAGTGTTGGCAAGGTAGTGACATGACCCGATTTATATGTTTTAAACAAAGCATTCTTATTTCTGTATGAAAAATAGATTGTGTCTGTTTATCTGTCTGTCCTTTGAAATGTGAGTTATTTATTTTATTTTATTTTTTCCTGAAAGGGTCTCTAACTTTATGGTCTTCTTCTTTAGCAGCTGGTACATTTCTTAAAACTTAGTAGATGCTCTGTACAATTTTTGGAATAAGTGAATGATTGACTAAATAAATAAAATAAATAGAACAAAATTATCTCTTAATAAGGAGTTGTCAATAGAGAGAAAGGTGTGCCAAGTGGTAAGAAAAATGTGTAGTGCCTTCTCTGGGTACAGCCAGTCTCAGGCGGTGATGACAGAGGCAGGGAGATTAGTCCAGTTACCAGGAGGCCTATTCCTTGAATGCCTGCTAGCAATAACTGAAAAAGTGAGCAGCTGCTCACCTTTTCTCAATTTTGGATTCCCTCCTGGGCATCAGTGTTGGGAGACACAAGTTAAATAAAGTGGATGTATCATTTCATAATATTAACCTTAATAACTATGGTTTTAACCAAAGACAACTAAGCGATCAAATAGCTGGAGCAGGATATTTTCTTTCTAGAAAACAGGCTCATTTATACATAAGTCATGTTCTCACCCTGCATGAACTCATTTCTTCTCGGTAGCATACATTCTTTCCAAACTACTTCCCAAAGTAGAAGTATTTGGATCACATACAGTTTTGCAGCTAATTGCAATGAATACTTTTTACTGAACTTGTTATGTTTTATTAAAGCGTTAAGTGGGGATCATATGGTTGAGATAGCCAGGAGTAGAATATGAGTAGATCGCTTTGATACAGGTCCAACCTGTATCTAGTAGTTTTATCTAGTAGTTTTGATCTTGAATTTTCTTTTTATTAAGGTTGAGAAATAAAGTGTTCCTTAATTTTGCTTGTTTTCTTTGTTAGTTCATTTTTCTCTTTCTCTGTTTCTTCTATATATTTTCAAATGGTGGATTATCTATTCTGTTATTTATGAATTTATTAATTCAGATCTTCCGACAGTCGACCTTGAGATTTGCCTCCTCCGATAACACTGATTTTCCCTATCATCATGATTGTTTCTGGAGGAAACCAATCATCTTGGTCTCTTATATCTTTTTATTACATTGCTTTTTAGACTAGGAGAATGCTGTGAAATGGGCAGTATAAAAATAATGGAGAGATAAGCAGTCAGCTGCGAGAAAAAGTGAAAATATGTTTGTTGACTGCCAGACGAGTATCCAGTCTGGTTAAAAGGACTATGAGTGTGGCACGGAGAGTGATGACTGCACAAATACAAAAGCATCGCACAAGTGGGGTCACGTGGACTGTGAAGATGGAGCTTACAAATTGGAGCCAAAAGAGGGTTCAAAGTTATTTTCTTTCTAATTATAAAAGAAAAACTGTCTACTGATACAGAGACGGGGCTAACAGTGCCCCATCCCAAGTCATGATATACCTGCCCATTTGTCCACAGTCTTCTCCATATCCTTTATTAAAATTAAAAGCTCTGATCCCGGAGTTTTTGTATGTTCTTGGTTAAACTAATTTGGAGATTTTAAAATAGATTTGGGGGCTATGATGTTTGTATCTTTTGTTATTTTGCATTATCTATTATATTTTTATATTGTTTAATGCTGATGTAGAAAAATCTTAATGTTTTCTGTTTTTCTCTATTTCTAAAATAGTCAGTTATGTATATATGCAGAGAGAGACATCAGATTTAGTCAGGCTACTTTATATCTCCATGTCTCAGTTTCCACATCTGTATCTCTAGTTCACAGGGCATCAGAGGTGACGCTAACTGATAGGTAGTCAACATACTGAACTGTGACTGGCGCTCTTTAACTGTAGAATATATATTAGCCATTCTTATTATTACTGCTTTACTCTTATTGCTCAATATACTATTTAGACAGAAACAAATTCTATTGTTGTTCTAAAAAAAAAGACTTTATAAAATTAAAAATTTTGACAAGTTGTGTTTAAAGAACAAATCACCACATCCCAGTTGGCAAATTGCACCTTTGAGGTGCAATTTCAACTTTGATGTGTTATTTCAAGTACCCACTTAACCCAGAAATGTGATTCTCAATTCTCCATTTATTCCTGAGGTCATTGTAAGTTGTAGAAGTTAAGTGAGTTAAAATTCTTTCTTTTCTTCAGAAGGAAGTGGTCAAAATGGATTGAAATCCTTTCATCATTTGTAAGATCCATGGCTTCTAAACTGGATTACGTTATTTTGTAAAGGTTCGACATACACTTAACTTTCACTTCCCTCCATTCTCATTATCCACAGTGACAGAGGATGAGGCGGTGGGATGGCATCACCGATTCAGTGGACGTGAGTTTGAAGAGACTCTGGGAGATGGTGAAGGCCAGGGAAGTCTGGAAGCGCTGCCGTCCGTGGGGCTGCAGACTTCAGACACGACAGCAGCTGAACAGCAGCGATGTGTTTGTGCTAATTTTGAAGAAACACTAACAATTTCTAAATGAAGTTAAGCCAATATATACCACTTATTATTAGCAAGAAAATAACTTTTTTTTCTCCTTTTAGATTAGTGTTGTTTCACAGGACTTCCTGTGTTAGTCATTTACCTATCTTAAAGCAAACATCACATTCTAAAATGCCTATTGAAAAACATGTTTAACTGTGAAGATTTTTTAAAACAACTTTATACATTTGTTTTCTTGAATATTTTCATGTCAANGGACTTCCTGTGTTAGTCATTTACCTATCTTAAAGCAAACATCACATTCTAAAATGCCTATTGAAAAACATGTTTAACTGTGAAGATTTTTTAAAACAACTTTATACATTTGTTTTCTTGAATATTTTCATGTCAATGACCAGCACTTAAAGTCTAGGACAAATTAGGTATGATACAAAGGAGTACTGAACAATTAGGAGCTAAAATCTCTATTATCTATATGTGAAGGAACTGTCTTGATCCTAAGAATATGAGAGTGAACAAAACTAGAGGATTCTGGTGATATTTTTGTACCTGAAGTATAGCATAGAGTCTCTGTTAAAGGCATAATAGAACACTCATTAAAACCAACGTGCTGGGGGAGGGATAGATTAGGAGTGTGGGATTAACATGCACACAGCCCCATATACAGCAGATCATCAGCAAGGGCCTACTGTATAGAACAGGGAGCTCTATTCAGTATTTTGTAATAACCTTTATAAGAAAAAGAATGGATATGTGTATATGTCTAACTGAAGCACTCTGCTCAATCTGAAACTAACACAGCATTGTTGTTAATCAATTATAACCCAGTATAAAGTTAATACTGTATTTATAAAATACAGATAAATAGAAGACCAGCTTGATTGTGATTGTGCACTTTCTGAATCTCTGTAATCCCGGGGAGTAGTTCAGAAGGGCTGGGGATCAGGGTTGAAAAGGTGGACAGGCGTGCGGCAGTGCTAACACTGAGAAGAGCTCCTGTGTATTCGGTGTTCACAACATGCAATCACCCATCTTCAAACTCTTGAACTCAAATGTATGACATGATACTTATTCAGATAAAATTCAGACTGAACAATTTCAACGGACAGGAAGGAATTATCCTTAGGGAAAGCATACTTTAAACTACAGAAACACAGTGAGTCCCTAATCGATATAATAACAGAGTATGACCTTTGTGTTAAGGTAAATACTATAGATATGGTGTGGCTAACAAAAACAAATGTTATGTGCTGTTCAACCGAAAGGCCTATTTATAGTGTGAATACTTTCTGTTCCAATATTAAAATGTATAGCATGTACAATATGCTCTCTGAGAATGCTGTCTTCTTAGGTAATAAATGTATGACTGGACTTTGTCACCAGCCTTTTGAGAGCTTAACATATTGAAATACTCAGCTGTATAACATCTATTGCAGTGAAAGTGAAAAAATGAAAATGTTAGTCACATCTGACTATAGGGTCCATCCATGGACCATAGCGTTCCAGGCGCCTCGTCCATGGGATTCTCCAGGCAAAATACTGGAGTGGGTAGCCGTTCCCTTTTCCAGGGAACTTCCTGACCTCAGGGTTGAACTCAGGCCTCCTGCATTACAGGCAGATTCCTTACCATCTGAGTCCCCAGGGAAGCCCGTCTGCCACAGTACCAGGGGGTTCAGTTCAGTTCAGATCAGTTCAGTTGCTCAGTCGTGTCCGACTCTTTGCGACCCCATGAA
>SJYX01024564.1:768148-782543 GCA_006410675.1 Oreotragus oreotragus
CACTTTCATGCATTGGAGAAGGAAATGGCAACCCACTCCAGTGTTCTTGCCTGGAGAATCCCAGGGACGGGGGAGCCTGGTGGGCTGCCGTCTATGGGATCGCACAGAGTCGGACAGGACTGAAGCGACTTAGCAGCAGCAACCAGGCTAAAATAATCCCCCAATTCAAACACCTGCATATTTATTTCTAGAAAATACAGTCAGCCAGACATTTTCTAATGCAAGTGTAATAGTGCTCAGAGACTACAGGCTATCCACAACAGAGCCTTTCCTAGTTTTTTACCAAAACAAATATTAATGGAATACAATAGTTACTAATGGGCTGTTGAACAACAGGACTGAAAGGAAGCTAGGCTGGGGAGATATGTGCTAATTAGCAAGTTCTCCCAGTAGCTGCAGAGTGAAGTAGCAGTGGCCCCAGGCATACATCTAAGCAACAGTGAAAGAGGATTCAGCTCTGAAAAAGGTCACACCTGAATTTCTGCCTCATGGAAGATTTCATGGTGCGTGATCAATTTATAATCAGAATGATATATGGCAAAAAAACCTTTCCATTTTGAAAAACTAGAGATTGTGAATGTTATTATTTTACAAGAATTTTACTTGAAACACTAAACATATTTCCCAAGTGGAGAATAAAATGCAACCCTTCAGGAGAGTGAAAGGAGTTTTGGAGCATCTCAAACTCTAAATTTTAAGAAACAATTACAGACTCTCAAAGAAGAGCCAGCTAACTTTTATTTACACATGAAGTATGACCAGTGACTCCAACAACAATGTGAAGGTGATTTTACAATTTAGCTCAGGGTCCACATTGCATGACGTAGATGAACAATAGACAATACATTTCAGGGACAGTTCAGTTTTCTTTCTGGTGGTGTAAATAACAGGTGGGCTCCCATTACAGATAGATATATTGTTGGAATGATAAAAGCAGTGAAGTAAAAAAGTCTTATCCTGCTTTAAGTATCTGCGCTTCAGAAGAAAGAGAAACTCAGTGGGGGAGATATCAGTGGTGATAGGGACAGAAAAGAACTAATCCCAGTGTCAGAAATAAAAGGAAGACTCAAAACGAAGGCACCTGTGTGCCCGACGTTAACAGTCTCAGGGTGAAATGAATCAATCCAGCTTCCAATTTGTGACTAGGCTGTAGGAATGGATCTAGAAAAATCAAAGGGGATTGGTCAGGGGAGGTGGGAGGGAGAGCCTGCTGGGCAGCTGTTTGATCAAGCTCAGCTTTGCTCCATCAGATGAGAAAAATCAAACAGTTTTGCTACGTGGTGGTGGAACACTTATGGATTTTAATTCTGCTGGAATGCACACGATAATTTTTGCTAGGCGTGGAGTGAGACAGACCATGTCACTTACATTTCTAATCTGTATTTAACAAACATTCAGCTTCATTCCTTTCATGGATCCAAAGAGCCAGAAACTCAGAATTCATAAGGTTTTGTAAGTAAAATCAAATAGTTGGAATCAAAGATATATTTGGTATGTTTGAAGATGCATGTGCATTTTTAAAGCCTATATAAGCCTGCATAAAACCATTTAATAGAAAAGCAAAATAAAACTTTTAATATAAGGTTTTATTACAATTTACAATCCCCTTGTTCCTTCCTCAGGGAAAAATAATATTTTTGTATAAAATCTGCATGTCTATAAATCTTCTGAATCCAGTAAAAAATTACTTTTCGGTAAATCTACAAGTAAACAATAAAACACATTTCTAAAGCTGATAGATAAATAGGTCAGGATAATTTCATGAATCATTCACAGGGTTATTAAAAATTACAGTGATACACTGTTAAAGAATTTCTTTTCATTATTTTCGGTAAGGTTTTTATTCAAAGATGCATATTCATGAAAGAAAAAATAAAACCTCCTCTTTCAGACTTTCCTCAAGATATAGGGACTGCTAAGTTTGTAGAGGGCATATAGATTGAATGACCAAAAAAATTATACCAAATTTTATGGTCATTTAAAGTCAAAAGTAAAAGGAAATAAAAAGAATAGGAGTTATTTTTGAACAAAGATATTCATTTTGATAATGTATCCATAGACGAGATGGGGATTCAGATTCTCTGCAGAACAATTACCTTGTGTTTATCAGCTGCTCTCTTCTTACATGCTTAATGAGAAAATAGCTTACATTTCTCTAGCTACAATTAACCATTTCAGAAGGGATTACAGTCAGGCAAAAGAAGACCATGAAAGGTGTACGTTTGCATGTTACAATTGAACTTTATTGTTCAGTTAACTTAGTGGAAATACTAATAATGGTGGTATTGCCACTGGATAGTATTTGGGTAATTAAAAAAAAAAAACAAACTGTCTGCAATCAAAACCCAGCTTTGCCACTATCTAGTTGTATAATCTTGAGAAAGTCACTACCTGGGTGAGCTTCAGTTGCCTCATCTACTAAACAAGAATGTAAAATGTGAATGCAAAACCAAATGCAGCACTTTAGGCATCTGAAGCACAAACTAGTATTTAATTTTTATTAATGACTTTAGGCTTCCCTGGTGGATCAAACCATGAAGAGTCTGCCTGTCATGTGGGAGACCCGGGTTGGATCCCCAGGTTGGGAAGAGCCCCTGGAGAAGGACATGGCAGCTCTCTCCAGTATTCTTGCCCGAGAATCCCATGCACAGAGGAGCCTGGCGGGCTACAGTCCATGGGTCGCAGACTTGGACACACAGATGAGCGACTAACACACACAAGGACATTACTTTATGTGGTCACGATAACTGATTAGGAGTATATGCATATATTAATTAATTGAAGTACAATATAAGTTATTCGATATCACAGAATGCCATGTAGTTTCCCTCAACTTTCTTGTGCTCAGTCACTCAGTTATGTCTTTGCAACCGCACTGTAGCCCCGCGGGCTCCTCTGCCCACAGAATTTTCCGAGCACGTATACTGGAGCGGTTTCCATTTCCTACTCTGGGAGAGCTCCCTGACGCAGGAATGGAAGCCGCATCTCTGGTGTCTCCTGCTTGGCAGGCAGATTCTTTACCAGTGCGCCACCTGGGAAGTCCCAGCTCTTTTAGGACGATGGTAAGAGAGAACAGGGCTGGATTCCCAGGTCAGGAAGATCCGCTGGAGAAGGAAATGGCAAATACCGGGGTTCCGTGATGGCTCAGCAGTAAAGAACCTGCTTGCCAATGCAGGAGACGGGTTCCATTCCTTGGCTGGGCAGACCCCCTGGAGAAGGAAACGGCAGCCCACTCCAGTATCCTTGCCTGAGAAATCCCATGGACAGAGGGGCCTGGCGGGCTACAGTCCACTGGGCTGCAGAGAGATGGGCACAACTTACTGACTAAATAACAACAAATAGACAATATTAGAGAGAAGAAAAAGCTTATTTCATTTACTTGGATTTGTATTTACACAATTTTGTGGCTATATGAAGTGTTCAGAGTGTATATCAGTCTATGGAAAATGGTAGAGTTCCCCTGGAGAAGGACATGGCAGCTCTCTCCAGTATTCTTGCCTGAGAATCCCATGGACAGAGGGGCCTGGCGGGCTACAGTCCACTGGGCTGCAGAGAAATGGACACAACTTACTGACTAAATAACAACAAATAGATAATATTAGAGAGAAGAAAAAGCTTATTTCATTTACTTGGATTTGTATTTACACAATTTTGTGGCTATATGAAGTGTTCAGAGTGTATATCAGTCTATGGAAAATGGTAGAGCTTTATTTAATTGATGAATGCCTTACTAATTTGAAGTGCTTCATTAGGAGAACTTTTGTAAATTATTTGCAAGAACAGCAGGATTGCTCATGCATAAACTTAATGAACTAACCAGAAAGCAAATTGGTAAGATTATTAATGAGATGTTTATCCAAGAGTTCCTTAGTGACTTGTGGAGGCCTGGTGTGCTGCAGTCCGTGGGGTCACAAAGAGTCAGACATGACTGAGTGACTGAACTGAAGTGAACAGGATCTTTAGAAGACTTTAGTGAATTTTCTCACATTCTTATTTGTCTGCACTTGCCAAGAGTGGCACATGCAGGATGTAAAAAAACTGTGGTCACCATTAGTAACGTTTATAGTCGTTCCCATTAAAATTAATATATTCAATAGCATGGTAAAAACCAGTACTAGTGAGGAAGACTATTTTTCTACTCAGACTAGAATTATGTCAATCATATTAAACCAGGTTTAACTAATTTGATTTTTTTGAATTATCATCATATGATTTCCAAGGTGAATGTTGTGACATTAAATTTTTATTCAAAAATGCATGTTAAGCATGTATCCTGTATTTGACACTTTGCCAAAACTTCGCAGCACAAAAATGAGTAAAACATTCCTTTCCTCCCCATCAAATACAGAGGACAGACAAGGAATCACAAATGAGAATACAGACCACGGTCATCCTGGAAAATTTGTTTTTGACAATGTATGCATTGTCTAATGATTTGCTCATCGAAAGCAATTTCTATGTAAGAAATTAAAGAAAAACATGAGTTAAAACATGAGATGTTTTTCACCAGATGCACAGTGAATCTCGACCTCTTTACCACGACTAAACGGTCTTTTTTAAGGATTAGATTTCACCTTTATAATTTTTGTGAGCCTAACAGTGTAGACTTTACAACCAGTTCATTGAAATTTACGTGACACATGAAATACCTTTGCAGTTCTGGGCTAAGTTTCCATTCCCAGAATAAACTCAGATGGTGCAGTTCATATGCACCTTTAAAAGTAAATGTAATTTGAAGTATAACCTATTTACAGAAGAGGGCACAGATCATAAGTTTTTATTTAGGTCAATGCATCATTTCAAAGTGAGCACCATTTAACCATTTCCCCAGCCAATATATAGACCATTATCAAGTTGAAGCCTCTTTCATGCCCTTTCCTGGTCTCTACTCCTACCCATCTTATTGGGGGTAATGATATTTTAACACAAACTGCCTTTGTTCATGTTTCTGAGATTTATCATTATTGAGTTTAGCAGTAAAAACCATTGTTCATCTCCTTTGCTACAGAATAACTGGGGATATGAACATGTCCCGATATATTTATTCATGTACTTTTATTTGATATTTGTGTGATAGAGTTTGGGCTTATTATGAACAATGCTCCTTGGGATATTGTTGTATGTGACTTTCAAAGGCATTTCTCTTGGATATAGATTCAAAAGTGGAAACGCTTTTCTGTAGGATTTATATGCCAAGTATATGCAATAAACATGTTCTTTTGGCTTGTCTTTCACTATTTAAATATCACATTTTATAAACATGATGTCTATCATTTTAAATTAAACTTCGTGTTAAATGAACAGGCTTTCTTGAAGAGCATTTCCAGTTTTATAGAAAAGGTGAGCAGAAGGCACAGAGAGTTCCCATTCATGATCTAATTTAATTCTGTTCACTTTGGCAATGTATTTCTTCATCTTTAAAGTTCATGTGTTCTATTCAAAAAATAGCAAATTCAGATTATATCTAGCTATATCAAGAACATTTTGTTCTATCGTTTGCATCTGGATTTACAATCCATATAAAGTTTTCAACACTATACATTTTCCCATTGACCTGCATGGTCAATATTGCCATCAGTCAAGCATCACATATGCATATCTATTTCAGAAGTCTATTCTCAGTCATTTAACAATTCGTCAACCTTTGCACTATTGCGCTGTTTTAATTACTTGTATTTTAGTAAGCCTTGAGAACACAAGCTGGAATCAAGATTGCCGGGAGAAATATCAATAACCTCAGATATGCAGATGACACCACCCTTATGGCAGAAAGTGAAGAGGAGCTAAAAAGCCTCTTGATGAAAGTGAAAGAGGAGAGTGAAAAAGTTGGCTTAAAGCTCAACATTCAGAAAATGAAGATCATGGCATCCGGTCCCATCACTTCATGGGAAATAGATGGCGAAACAGTGGAAACAGTGTGTCAGACTTTATTTTTTTGGGCTCCAAAATCACTGCAGATGGTAAATTGCAGCCATGAAATTAGAAGATGCTTACTCCTTGGAAGAAAAGTTATGACCAACCTAGATAGTATATTCAAAAGTAGAGACATTACTTTGCCGACTAAGGTCCGTCTAGTCAAGGCTATGGTTTTTCCTGTGGTCATGTATGGATGTGAGAGTTGGACTGTGAAGAAGGCTGAGCGCCGAAGAATTGATGCTTTTGAACTGTGGTGTTGGAGAAGACTCTTGAGAGTCCCTTGGACTGCAAGGAGATCCAACCAGTCCATTCTGAAGGAGATCAGCCCTGGGATTTCTTTGGAAGGAATGATGCTAAAGCTGAAACTCCAGTACTTTGGCCACCTCATGCGAAGAGTTGACTCATTGGAAAAGACTCTGATGCTGGGAGGGATTGGGGACAGGAGGAGAAGGGGACGACCGAGGATGAGATGGCTGGATGGCATCATGGACTTGATGGACGTGAGTCTGAGTGAACTCCGGGAGATGGTAATGGACAGGAAGACCTGGCATGCTGCGATTCATGGGGTCGCAAAAAGTCGGACACGACTGAGCGACTGAACTGAACTGAACTGAACTGGTGCACAATTGGTATACACCTCTATTTTATTCTTATTTTATTTATATTGCTTCTTGGTTCTGAAGACCTCTCTACCTTGTTTTGTGAGGTGACATTCTCCTTGCTCTCCCTTGCCCCTTTCTGAAATTGATAAAAGCAAAGAAACATAGATAACCTGATGCACTGAGCAGAATGAAATACATTTATACCATCATATTTCCTGCCTCCCCTATGGAGAGTTACCTGTATTTGTTTACTTATCTCTCTCATTTATTACTTACTTTTGAAAATTTATTAATAGGTTTTTTACTTTACTGTCTGCCATGATCATTGTAGAAAACCTTCTATGTTAGGTTTTGAGCTGTTTCTCCCTTAAACTCACACGCTGAAGTTCAATCCCCTCAGTATCTCAGAATGTGATATTATTTGAAAATAGTGTCATTGTAAATCTAACTGGTTGAGATGAAGTCCTACAAGCGTAGATGCTCACATCTGGAAACAAATGTGAATGTGAAGACAGAGATCAAGGTGATACGTCTATAATCCAAGCACTTACAGAAATTGCTAGCAACCCCCCAGAAACTGGCTGTGAGCTACAGAATACAGTCTTCCTCACAGTCTCAGAAAGAACCAATACAGCCAACTCTGTGGCTCAGACTTCTAGCCTCCAGAGCGGTGAAAAAATAAGTTTCTGCCGTTCAAACTTCCTAGTCTATGCACTTTGTTAAGAAAGATCTCACAGGCTGAAGCTCCCTGCAAGACAGACATGAACTGGAGTCTCAGTTCATGTCCCCTTCCTAGCAGTCAGCTCTGTGCTTTCATTGTCCATTGACATTGCTACCAATGAGAGCCTGACATCATCTTACTTTCTGAATGATTAATTCAAAGATTTTTGGCAAAATGCCCTTTTTCAAAATGTATGCTTTTCCAAAAAGAAAAAGTGAAAATGTTAGTCACTCAGACATGTAATCATGTCCAACACTTTGCGGCTCGATGGACTGTGGCCCACCAGGGTCCTCTGTCCATGGAATTCTCCAGGCAAGAATACTGAGTGGGTTGCCATTCCCCTCTCCAGGGTTTCTTCCTGACCCAGAAACCGAACCTGGGTCTCCCACATTGCAGGCAGGTTCTCTACCATCTGAGCCACCAGGAAAGCTGTGTTCTTCCAAACTAGGTCATAAATGTGGTGGTGGTTTAGTATCTAAATCATGTCCTACTCTTTGCAACCCCGTGGACTGCAGCCCACCGGGCTCCTCTGTCCATGGGATTCTCCAGGCAAGAATACTGGAGTGAGTTGCCATTTCCTTTTCCAGGGGATCTTCCTGACCCAGGGNAGCTGTGTTCTTCCAAACTAGGTCATAAATGTGGTGGTGGTTTAGTATCTAAATCATGTCCTACTCTTTGCAACCCCGTGGACTGCAGCCCACCGGGCTCCTCTGTCCATGGGATTCTCCAGGCAAGAATACTGGAGTGAGTTGCCATTTCCTTTTCCAGGGGATCTTCCTGACCCAGGGATCAAACTTGCATTTCCTGCTTTGCAGGAGGATTCTTTACCTCTGAGCCACCAGGAGAGCCCAGATTATAAATGCTACCCACTAATGACCTTTATTTCTCCTCATTGTTTCACTTCCTTCCTTAGATAATTGATGATTCTATGATTCTAATAAAAATAATCATGATTCTAATAAAACTGTTCAGTTCAGTCAGTTCAGTCTCTCAGTCATGTCCGACTCTTTGCGACCCCATGAATCGCAGCACGCCAGGCCTCCCTGTTCATCACCATCTCCCGGAGTTCACTCAGACTCACGTCCATCGAGTCCGTGATGCCATCCAGCCATCTCATCCTCGGTCGTCCTCTTCTCCTCCTGCCCCCAATCCCTCCCAGCATCAGAGTCTTTTCCAATGAGTCAACTCTTTGCATGAGGTGGCCAAAGTACTGGAGTTTCAGCTTTAGCATCATTCCTTCCAAAGAAATCCCAGGGCTGATCTCCTTCAGAATGGACTGGTTGGTTGTCCTTGCAGTCCAAGGGACTCTCAAGAGTCTTCTCCAACACCACAGTTCAAAAGCATCAATTCTTCAGTGCTCAGCCTTCTTCACAGTCCAACTCTCACACCAATGCATTTATCAGTACTCAGTGTGTTGCACCTGTATGGCAAATATTCAGTCATGGAAAAAAATCAGAAAGCTGTTTTGTTCCTTCCAACGTGAGAACATCCAAATGCTGCAAATCTAAGTACAACACAGGGGATCAAAAATATAGAGAAGAGAAACAGTATTAAAAGTCCAAATATATATAATTTTACCAACTAAAACTAAACATTTGTTTAAACACATAGATATCCATATTAGAATTTTAATTAAAAAGTCTCACTCCTACTCTCTTTACAAGTAATATGCCTACACCTAAATTAGACACCTTAATTAAAGAGTGGAAAAGAAAATATCAACCAAATAATAAAACTGAACCAAGTACACAAATATTGCATGTGAAGTTGCTTCGGTTGTATTCTCTTTGCATCCCTGTGGACTATAGCCTGCCAGGCTCCTCTAACCATGGGATTCTCCAAGCAAGAATACTGGAGTGGGTTGCCATTTCTTTTCCCAAGGGATTTCCTGACCCAGGGATTGAACTGGGGTCTCCTGCATTGCAGGCAGAATCTTTACCAGCTGAACTACAAGAGAAGCCCAAGAACACCGGAGTGGGTAGCCTATCCCTTCTCTGGGGGATCTTCCTGACCCAAGAATCGAACCGGGGTCTCCTGCCTTGCAGCCAGATTTTTTTACCAGCTGAGCACCAGGATCAGGTTGGTGACATGGCAGGCTCCTGAACTTCCCTCTCCCCACAGACACTACAGTTAATACAACTACACATGGAGTAACTCCTTCTGGAAGAAATCCAGAAACTGGCTGAGTGACTACTAACAGCGACTACTAGGACCAGTGAGAAAACACCCACATCAAACACTTGGCAAACTCCACGATGTCGTCTCACCACAAGCCTCCCTCCTCTCGCAGCTCATCCACTGTCAACTGAAGAAAAGCTTACAGCCTGAAAATCCCAAATCCTGTTTTCCCTGGAGACCTTGCTGAGGACTGTGGCCCAGGAGGCAGCATCTAATATAGCTCTGAGCATGTTGTCTAGATGCTCGGGCGTATCTGACTTGTTGCGACCTCATGGACTGTAGCCCGCCAGGCTCCTCTGTCCATGGGATTTCCCGGGGAAGAACACCGGAGTGGGCTGCCATTTCCTCCTCTGGGGATCTTCCAGACCCAGGGATCACACCTGTGCTTCCTGCATTGGCAGGCGATTCTTTACTGCTGAGCCAGCAGGGAAGTGCAGCTCTGAGCCCGCTCAGGAGAAAATTCTCAACTGCCAACCTCTCCATGAAGAGCAACCTGTTCGGATTTCTTATGGGGCCTCAGCTTTTTAAGTTTCTCATTGTGGGACAGGCCCACAAAACACGTAGCTCTGAAGCCAGTGGTGCTTGCGTCCAGGAGTCCTACAGGACCGTAGCCAACAGCAAAGGAGCTCCTGAGTCGTGCAGGGCCAATCACTTGGGCTAAACGCCAGGGCTCAGCATTGAGAGAGCAGGCAAACACTCGTCTTTCAGCCAAGCTACTAAGCCCACAAACACACTCAGCCTTCCTGGAGGAGGTTGGTTTCACACTTTACAAACCATTGTCTGAGGCTCACTCTTGCAATTAGCATGCATTCTCCCTGGAGCTCGAGGGCTAGGAACACTCTCTAGCAACCAGGCACTTCCTAGCTAGGCCAGGGGCTTCTCTGTGATCTCCTCTGGAGCCTGTGGGAGCCGTGGCTACTTTGCCACCTTCTTCCCCCAGCTCACTCCAGCAACGAAACAAAGGTGCCAGTGCGCCTCTGGAAGAAGTTTTCATAGTTAGAGTACGTAGAACAATGATGCTGGATAAACACTTAGAGCTTTAGGATAAAGGTTAATAACAAAAGTAATAAAAATTACTACAGATACTTGTTAATAGATAAATAATATAAAAAGATGTAAATTTTGAGGGGTGTAAAAATGTAGAGCTGTTGTATGTATTCAAGATAAGTTGTTATCAGCTTAAAATAGACTGTTACATGCATTATCTCATGGTAACCACAAAGCAAAATCCTATAGTAGACACACAAATGTAAAGAGAAGGGAATCAAAGTATGTCACTACAGAAAGTCATCAAGTCACTGAGAGGAGGAAGGGGCAAAGGAATCATAAAACAAAACAATCAATCAAATGGCAATATTCTCTATACTTACCAATGATTACTCTAAATGTAAATATAAATGAATTTAGCATGCCCAATCAAAAGACATGGAATGGCTAAATGGGCTAAAAAAAGGATTCAAATAAATGTTGCTTACAAGAGGCTCATTTGGGCCTCAAGAACATGCATTGAAAGTGAAGGGATGGAAAAATATGATCCATGCAAATATAAACTAAAAAAGCAGGGGTAATTATATCATATGAAGTAGACTTTAAGCCAAAAACTGTAATAAGAGACAAAGAAGGTCATTTTGTAGTGATAAAGAGGTCAGTTCATTTAGAGGACATACCAGTTGTAAATATCCCCGCACCCAGCATCAGAATGCCTAACTATAGGGAGCAAACTCTAACAAATCAGAAGGGAGTAATAGACAGCACTTCAGTGAGTGGAGAGGACTTCTCCACCGCCACCGGGGAACAGGACAGAGGTGCCTCAAGAAGTTCAAAATGGAACTGCCGCAGGATCAGCTTGCTTTCTTCTGGGCGTGTGTCCTTAGAGAAGAAATCACTGCCTCAGAGACAGCTGCACTCTCATGTTCATCGCAGAATTATTCACAATAGCTGATAGCTGTATGAAAATGGTTAAGTGTTTGTCCATGGAAAAAATGAATAAAGAGAACGTGATGTGCGCGCACACACACACACACACACACACACACACAGGGATATCATTCGGCATTAAGAAAGAAGGAGATTCTGATACTGACGACATCATGAATGAACCTAGAGGACATTATGTTAAGGGGGAAATTTCAGCTAGAGAAAGATATATGCTGCATTGTATCACTTATATATGGAACCAAAACTTTTTTTTGGAACAGATATATACACAAAGCAGTGTGTTAGTTGCCAGGGACTGTGGAGTGCAAGGAATAAGGATAGGTTAACAAAAAGGTACAAACTTTTAGCTGTGAGGGGAACATAATATGAGGACCTAATGTTTAACATGGTGCCTATAATTGCCGTTACTGTTTCATATAACTAAATATGCAAGGTGATGGACATGTTGGTGAACTCAGTGGTGGGACTCCTTTCACTATGTATATGTGAACCAAATCACGTTTTATACATGAAATATATTATCATTTTATTTGTAAATTATATCTCAATAAAGCTGAACAAATAAAATTAGTAGAAAAAAGATGTCATATGATAAAAAAGTTATCAACAATACAACAATCATGGACTTGAACTATACCTTACATACATGTATATTCATGTCTATATATATTTATATATGTTCAATAGCATTATTAAGATTTTATGCAGCACCTCTTGTATTCCAGGCACCACTTAACCCCATTACATTTATGAAATCCAATTAGCAAGCTTCACTCTAGGTATACTTATCACCCTCCTTTTATCCGCTAGGAACTCAGGGATAGGAAACAAGTAACCTGCCTGAGATCACACAACTGGCAAGTGAGGGAGCCATTCTGAGAACCCAGGCAGTTTAACTCCAGTGCTTTTAGGTGTTAAGCTAACTTAACTTAGCATGTAGGGCTTCTCTGGTGGCCAAGCAGTAAAGAATCTGTTTGCAAGGCAGGAGACACAGGAGACCTGAGTTCAGTCCCTGGGTTGGGAAGATCCCCTGGAGAATGGAATTGCAACCCACTCCAGTGTTCTTGCCTGGAGAATCCCATAGACAGAGGAGCCTGGCGGGCTACAGTCCATATGGTTACAGAGAGTTGGACAGGACTGAAGTGAGTTAAATGGGGAAACAATGGAAATAGTGAGAAGACTTTATTTTGGGAGGCTCCAAAAATCACTGCAGATGGTGACTGCAGCCATGAAATTAAAAGACGCTTGTTCCTTGCAAGAAAAGCTATGACCAACCTAGACAGCATAACAGAGACATTATTTTGCTGACAAAGGTCCATCTAGTCAAAGCTATGGTTTTCCAGTGGTCATGTACGGATGTGAGAGTTGGACAATAAAAAAAGCTGAGCAGGGAAGAATTGATGCTTTTGAAGTGTGGTGTTGGAGAAGACTCTTGAGAGTCCCTTTGACTGTGAGGAGGTGAAACCAGTCCATCCTAAAGGAAATCAATCATGGGTGTTCATTGGAAGGACTGATGCTGAAGCTGAAACTCCAATACTTTGGCCACCTGATGCAAAGAACTGNTTGGAGAAGACTCTTGAGAGTCCCTTTGACTGTGAGGAGGTGAAACCAGTCCATCCTAAAGGAAATCAATCATGGGTGTTCATTGGAAGGACTGATGCTGAAGCTGAAACTCCAATACTTTGGCCACCTGATGCAAAGAACTGGCTCATTTGAAAGGACCCTGATGCTGGGAAAGATTGAAGGCGAGAGGAGAAGGGAACGACAGAGGGTGAGATGGTTGTATGGCATCACCGATTCAATGGACAGGGGTTTGAGTAACCTCTGGGAGTTGGTAATGGACAGGGAGGCCTGGTGTGCTGCAGTCCATGGGGTCACAGAGTCGGACACCACTGAGTGACTGAACTGAACTGACTGAAGTGACTTAGCACACACACACACACACACACACACACACACACACATGTCAGCATGTAACACATAATATCAATGTATATAAATGGAAAAAATGAGATAGTCACAGCAGGAAATTTAGGAGGGTATTCTTGGAAAAACATGTTTCTGAAATCGATAGCTCACACAGGCAAGAATATTAAAGAGATAAATTTAGGAGCAGCACACTTAATAAGACTGTCCTAATAGAACTATGCACAAGCATGAATCCAATCAATAGTAAAGAGCTATATTTCTTAATCATATCTGAATATTGCAGAAATTGGTTTTTCCATGGAAACAATATCATACCTACACTATGTCCTGAATATAATAACAAAGATTAGAAATAAAAGAATAATATAGCACCAATATTTCACGAACTGGCAAACAAAATCACCTTGTAAATTATGAATTGAGTTTTTAAATTATAATAAACTTTTGAAACATTATACATAAATTTTAAAATATCACAGTATGTGAAATGCAGCTAGAGAGTTAAATGAATATTACAAGACCAGGAGCTGACTGTGGCTCAGATCATGAACTCCTTATTACCAAATTCAGACTTAAATTGAAGTAGGGAAAACCACTAGACCATTCAGGTATGACCTAAATCAAATCCCTTATGATTATACAGTGGAAGTGAGAAATAGATTTAAGGGCCTAGATCTGATAGATAGAGTGCCTGATGAGCTATGGAATGAGGTTTGTGACATTGTACAGGAGACAAGGATTAAGACCATCCCCATGGAAAAGAAATGCAAAAAAGCAAAATGGCTGTCTGGGGAGGCCTTACAAATAGCTATGAAAAGAAGAGAAGAGAAAAGCAAAGGAGAAAAGAAAAGATATAAGCATCTGAATGCAGAGTTCCAAAGAATAGCAAGAAGAGATAAAAAAGCCTTCTTTAGCGGTCAATGCAAAGAAACAGAGGAAAACAACAGAATGGGAAAGACTAGAGATCTCTTCAAGAAAATTAGAGATACCAAGGGAACATTTCATGCAAAGATGGGCAAATAAAGGACAGAAATGGTATGGACCTAACAGAATCAGAAGATATTAAGAAGAGGTGGCAAGAATACACAGAAGAACTGTACAGAAAAGATCT
>SJYX01024564.1:783499-818063 GCA_006410675.1 Oreotragus oreotragus
GGGAGTTGGTGATGGACAGGGAGGCCTGGCGTGTTGTTATTCATGGGGTCACAAAGGGTCGGACATGACTGAGCAAGTGAACTGAAATGAACTGAAAGAAAGTTAAGTTATACAATCATTTAACCCAAGCATTTTGAATCGGGAAAAAAATGCCATAATATATAGATGTTTGGAAATTCAATTAAAAAGAGTATTTTGTGGAAAACCCAGGCCAAAAGATGTACAGAGAAGAGAGCCATCATCACAAAAATCCACAAACAATAAATTCTGGAGAGGGTACAGAGAAAAGTGAACTCTCTTGTACTGTTGGTGGAAATGCAAATTGGAACAGCCACTATGGAGAACAATATCAAAATTTCTTGAAAAACGAGGAATAAAACCACCGTGTGACCCAGCAGTCCCACTCCTGGGCATGTGCCGTGAGGAAATCACAGTTGACAAAGACACGTGCACCCCAGGGCTCGCTGCAGCACCGTTTACAAGGGCGAGGACACGGAAGCGAGCTGGATGTGCATCGACGGGGCTGCGGTACAAAAACACACGGAATATTCTTCAGCTATAAAAAGGCATGCGTTTACTCAGTTCTAATAGGACGGATGAACCTGGAGCATATAATACAGAGTGAAGTGAGTCAGAAAGAGAAAAAACAAATGTCATATATCAATACATATATATGGAATCTAAAAACATGGTACTGATGAACCCATCTGCTGGGCGGCAGTGGAGACAGAGAGAACAGACGTATGGACCCAGCGGGGCGAGGAGAGGTGGGCCGGAGTGACAGGGCAGCGCTGAAACATTTACATCGCCGATCGTTACAGCAGGTGGACCCGGAGGCTGCTGCGTGTCGCGGCGCTCAAAGCCGGCTCTCTGCGACAACCGGACGGGCTGGGTGGGGGCCTGGGAGGGACGCTCAAGCCGGAGGGAACGCACTCACGTCTATGGCCGATTCACGCTGCCGCATGGCAGAAACCAGCACAACGCTGCAAAGCAGTTACCCTCCAATCACTAATGAAAATACATTCAAAGAGCACAAGTGGGAATACCAACACATACACGACTTTATGTCTCAGTGCTCAAGACGAAACCTGAAGAATGCAAATGCATCGACGGGGCTGCGGTACAAAAACACACGGAATATTCTTCAGCTATAAAAAGGCATGCGTTTACTCAGTTCTAATAGGACGGATGAACCTGGAGCATATAATACAGAGTGAAGTGAGTCAGAAAGAGAAAAAACAAATGTCATATATCAATACATATATATGGAATCTAAAAACATGGTACTGATGAACCCATCTGCTGGGCGGCAGTGGAGACAGAGAGAACAGACGTATGGACCCAGCGGGGCGAGGAGAGGTGGGCCGGAGTGACAGGGCAGCGCTGAAACATTTACATCGCCGATCGTTACAGCAGGTGGACCCGGAGGCTGCTGCGTGTCGCGGCGCTCAAAGCCGGCTCTCTGCGACAACCGGACGGGCTGGGTGGGGGCCTGGGAGGGACGCTCAAGCCGGAGGGAACGCACTCACGTCTATGGCCGATTCACGCTGCCGCATGGCAGAAACCAGCACAACGCTGCAAAGCAGTTACCCTCCAATCACTAATGAAAATACATTCAAAGAGCACAAGTGGGAATACCAACACATACACGACTTTATGTCTCAGTGCTCAAGACGAAACCTGAAGAATGCAAATAACAGTATTAGAAATATTTAAAAAGATACATATCTGTCGATGAACAGTTAAAAGCATCATAAGAAAATGTTATGAATAACTAATGGTAATACATTTAAAATTCAGATGAAATAAATCTCTTAGAAAAATACTATTTCAAGTTATTCAAATATGACTGGAACCCTGAACATACCAGTTGCTATTAAAATTATCCATAAAAGTCAATAAAAATAAAGTAAACCACGTTCTAACATTTGAAAATCTTAACATTGAAAAAGTCAGCAAGTGATAACAGAGTGATTTAACTCACATTGCTGAATTCTTTCCCTGAAATCAATCCTGAAAAAAATACACAGAAGAGTAAAGTATGGATTTTATAGGATGTCATAACTAGTATTAGAAACACTTAGAGGAACTAAGGCTCTTTTGAACTAATATGGGTGAATGTCAAAGGAGCTTTCCTGCGAGGGTAGTTTTGGAAAACAGTCACTTTTCTACTGATACTTTTATTTCATTCTCTAGCACTGAGCATACCCACCCACCAATTTAGATACAATAGTACAGTTAGGTATAATTGGTTGAGATGTATTTAATTTTGCATGTTGAAAACTAAAATTATACCTTTTTTTAACTAAAGTAAATACATCATTAAATATATGACACTTAAAAAAATTAAAGTCTTCTGTATATATTCAGACACAAATATATTTGCATATACGCAGATTACACACATTTTAGATATATAGAATATTATTACTCTATTTGATCTATAATTTTGGGAAATAAAAATGTTGCTTGTGACTGCTAATCCATGAGAGTACCACAGGGATTTCTATGCACAAGAAAAGGGATGCATCAGGTTTGGCTACAATACAACCTTAATTCTATTGATAATGTTTTATATCTTAAGCTAGATAGTGCCTACATCACTGATTTGTAATTATCCTTTATATTTTGTAATGCCTTAAGTGAAAGTGAAAGTAAAGTCACTCAGTCGTGTCCGACTCTTCGACTCCGTGGACTGTAGCCTACCAAGCTCCTCCGTCCGTGGGATTCTCCAGGCAAGAGTACTGGAGTGGGTTGCCATTTCCTTATTCTTTATATTTTGTAATGCCTTAAATATTTACTAAACAGAATAAAGCTGTCATAAGAGCACATTTGTTCTGAATTAATTTGATTCATTTTCTGGAGTCAGATTTTGCATTCTCTCTAAGATGTAAAACACATCTGGTCAATCAATCTTTCAGTAGCTAGGCAAATTTTATTATGCCCCAGAACTGGAAGAGAGAGGTCCCATTTGACTAATTTGGGGCCACTTATGCTCTCTCTCTGGTTTAATTCACATGGTACATCATTTATTACCATATAAATAAACTACCTACTGATATTCTGAGCATTTTAGTTCAGGACAGATGGCTTTAGGGTCAGTAAATTTAACAGAATTAGACTATGTAACACTTGCTCAGCATTTTTAATGTGCTCTTAAACACCTTGTGGAACAATGGATGTGTGTCCCAGGCCAGCTCATATGGATAAAGGATAACATACCATAGGCAGTCAAGAATATAAAATCATGGTACCTTGAATAGTTGTTTGTAAACATTAACGTCCCTGTCAAGTGGATTAGGGCTTAAATACGTATAGTGAGCGTTCCTAGTGGCTCAGTTGGTAAAGAATTCGCCTGCAATCCAAGAGACTCGGGTTTGATCCTTGGTTTGGAAGATTCCCTGGAGGAGGAAATGGCAATCGTGTACAGTAGTCTTGCCTGGGAAATCCCATGGACAGAGGAGACAGGTGGGTTACAGTCCATGGGGTTGCAAGAGTCAGACACAACTTAGCCGTTAAGTCATAATCACGTGTAGTAGGAGTTATGTAAGAAAAGGCCGAGGAGCCAGAGATCAGACTGCCAACATCCGCTGGGTCATCGAAAAAGCAAGAGAGTTACAGAAAAACATCTATTTCTGCTTCATTGACTATGCCAAAGCCTTTGACTGTGTGGATCACAATCAACTGTGCAAAATTCTGAAAGAGATGGGAATATCAGACCACCTGACCTGCCTCTTGAGATATCTGTATGCAGGCCAGGAAGCAACAGTTAGAACTGGACATGGAACAACAGACTGGTTCCAAATAGGAAAAGGAGTACGTCAAGGCTGTATATTGTCACCCTGCTTATTTAACTTCTATGTAGAGTACATCATGAGAAACGCTGGACTGGAAGAAGCACGAGCTGGAATCAAGATTGCCAGAAGAAATATCAGTAACCTCAGATATGCAGATGACACCACCCTTATGGCAGAAAGTGAAAAGGAACAAAAAAGCCTCTTCATGAAAGAGAAAGAGGAGAGTGAAAAAGTTGGCTTAAAGCTCAACATTCAGAAAACGAAGATCATGGCATCTGGTCCCATCACTTCATGGGAAATAGATGGGGAAACAGTGGAAACAGTGTCAGATTTTATTTTGGGCTCCAAAATCACTGCAGATGGTGACTGCAGCCATGAATTAAAAGACGCTTACTGCTTCGAAGAAAAGTTGTGACCAACCTAGATAGTATATTCAAAAGCAGAGACATTGCTCTGCCAACAAATGTCCGTCTAGTCAAGGCTATGATCTTTCTAGTGGTCATGTATGGATGTGAGAGTTGGACTGTGAAGAAGGCTGAGTGCCGAAAAATTGATGCTTTTGAACTGTGGTGTTGGAGAAGACTCTTGAGAGTCCCTTGGACTGCAAGGAGATCCAATCAGTCCATTCTGAAGGAGATCAACCCTGGGATTTGTTTGGAAGGACTGATGCTAAAGCTGAAACTCCAGTACTTTGGCCACCTCATGCGAAGAGTTGACTCATTGGAAATGACGCTGATGCTGGGAGGGATTGGGGGCAGGAGGAAAAGGGGACGACTGGCTGGATGGCATCACGGACTTGATGGATGTGAGTCTGAGGGAACTCCAAGAGATGGTTATGGACAGGGAGGCCTGGCGTGCTGAGATTCATGGGGTCGCAAAGAGTTGGACACGACTGAGTGATTGAACTGAAATGAACTGAACTCAACTGAGGAGTTATATAAATGTCTGTGTGTATATATATATTCAGATATGTATGAAAGGTTTATATAACAGTATCTTTTTATCCTATATTGCATTTAAAACCAGATACTATAAAATATGTTAGTATAGTTATAATAAAGTAAGCATTAAAATAACAAATATCTCTTTCCAGATATGACTTGGTTTTTTCAGTGCTTTCACGGTGTTAAGTTACTTCAGTCACGTCTGACTCTTTGAAACCCTGTGGTCTGTAGCCCACCAGGTTCCTTTGTCCATGAGACTCTCCAGGCAAGAATACTGGGGTGGGGTGCCATGCCCTCCTCCAGGGGATCTTCCTGACTCAGAGACTGAACCCACATCTGTTACGTCTTCTGCATTGGCAGGCAGATTCTTTACCACTGGCCACCACCTGGGAAGCTTGCCTTCATGGTATCCTGAGACAAAAAATATGTATAATTCTAAAAATGTTCAATGTATCAGTTACTTATTTTATGATTACTCCAAATTATACTCTAAAAATTCTTCCCTTATCTTCAGTTCATGGATTTTTTTTGTTGTTGTTGCATTTCTCCTAAAAACTTGAGTGTTTTTCTTTTTGTATATTGTGTATTGCATACTTTCGTGTTTCCAGAGCATTAAATTCAAGGCTCAATGGCTGGGAAGCTCTCATCCAGGAAGGTGTGGGTTTGCTAAACAGACTCCCTTCTTTCAGGAGGCTGACTGTATACTCACAATAAACATAGAAAACTAGGGGGGAAAGCTGGAGGAAAGTGACGCTGTTTGAGGACAAATGACAAGATGCGGGCGACACCAGCCGAAGCCAGGAACACAGGTATCCTACTCTAGCGCACTGTTACCACGACTGTTCATTTTTTCCTCCCAAATTCAATATGAATTTTTTAAAAGATTTTTTAATCTTCTGAGGTACGTAAGTGAATCATTCCATTATATTAGGCTCAAAGACCTGAACACTTTAACAACTCCAGATGGGTCTCCTTGGAAGTTACTCTCCCGGATCTATAAAATGAAAAGATAAGCTCTCTGCTCTCCACACAACTAATATACAGTGCTTTTATGATTTACCTTCTTCACAGTTCAGCTGGGAGAGAATCCGCCTGCCATTCAGGAGACCCCGGTTCAATTCCTGGGTTGGGAAGATGCCCTGGAGAAGGGAAAGGCTACCCACCCCAGTATTCTTGGGCTTCCCTGGTGGCTCAGCTGGGAAGAACCTGCCTGCAGTGCAGGAGACCCCGGTTCAATTCCTGGGTCGGGAAGATCCTCTGGAGAAGAGAAAGGCTACCCACTCTGGCCTGGAGAATTCCATGGACTGTATAGTCCATGGGATCTCAAAGAGTCGGATACAGGTGAGTGACTTTCACTTCACTTCTGTAAATACTCCTATAAACACAAAGGGGGAAAAAATGAAAGTATATAGCCTGGTGGGCTGCAGTCCATGGGGTCGCTGAGGGTCAGCCACGACTGAGCGACTTCACTTTCACTTTTCACTTTCATGTGTTGGAGAAGGAAATGGCAACCCACCCCAGTGTTCTTGCCTGGAGAATCCAGGGATGGGGAAGCTCTTGTGTGAGCAATTCTGAGTCCAGCTGCATTGAAGTTCCCAGGTTCTAGTACCCTGGGGCTGGGGATGTCTTGACTGAAGCCCCAGTTCTGTTCCTGGGAGTGACTCCCGGTCTATTGCTGTCCACGGCTCTTGGTCAGCCTCTGAGGGTTACTACCGTTCCATCAGGATGAGGCGATTGTCTAAAGGGTGTACCTGCATGTCATGGCTTATCGAATTGCATAAATTAAATATGTTCAGTATATTGTGTGTCTAATATATTTAAATAAATAAAATAGTTAAGTATTTGGGAAAAAAGTAAGTGAACCAGCACAATAGCATGTATGAATCATGGAAAAATAATGAAGTCAGTAAAGATATAAGTCCAAAAACACCACACAGCCCACACACCATCAAGGTAAAACTTGAAAAACAGCAAAACTAAGGAAGGCATTATGGGTAATGTTTTGTTTTTAATTCACATGATGTGTTCAATCATGCATATGCTGCTGCTGCTGCTGCTGCGTCGCTTCAGTCGTGTCCGACTCTGTGCGACCCCACAGACGGCAGCCCACGAGGCTCTGCCGTCCATAGGATTCTCCAGGCAAGAACACTGGAGTGGGTTGCCATTTCCTTCTCCAATGCATGACAATGAAAAGTGAAAGTGAAGTCGGTCAGTCATGTTCGACTCTTAGTGACCCCATGGACTGCAGCCTACCAGGCTCCTCCGTCCATGGGACTTTCCAGGCAAGAGGACTGGAGTGGACTGCCATTGCCTTCTTCAGCAGCAAGCACAGACAAGGTGCTAAACAAAAATCCAAAATATCTTACTTTTTCCTCTCTGAAAGCATTAAGCCTCTGCTACTTAGTTGTTCAGGTTTTTAAGAGTTAAAGTGAAGTCGCTCAGTCGTGTCCTCCATCCATGGGATTTTCCAGGCAAGAGTACTGGGGTGGGCTGCCGCTGCCTTCTCCTAATGTCCACTTATTGCTTTGTTCACATCAGGGTCTATTGATCTTAAAAATATGACATTGTAAACTCTGAAAGTTTATTTCTTTTTTAAAATTTGAAGTGGTTAAGTTTTCTGTCAGAAATATTTATATGCTCTATATTTTTATTCTTAGGGCTCCTTGTGGTATATCATTGAAGTACCTTGAGTATAAGATATATTAAAGATATAATAAGAATAGATAAGTGGTAATTAACTGTTAATAGTCTTTTCAAAACTTAATGGTGTAAAACAGTGAATTAATCTGCTCATATCAATTCAAAAATGTTACCACTATGGTAGGTATTTTCTTTAATATAAAGATGGAATCACCATGTGATATTCTTTAAGTCTGTTCCAATCATTTCATTATTGTCACAGTACACAGCAGAAGAGGAGCACCTGGTGTTTACGCATGTTCTGCTAAGTCGCAGACGACTCGTTGTTTTCCGCGTGTCAGGAAAGAAGCTGATCGACCGCCCGTCCTTGCTCGCCCAGTGTCCTGCAGCCCAGATCTGCTCTTCTAAGCATTCAGTCTCATTTGTACGTTTTGCCGCCAGTTATAGCTAAAGAGATCTTTATTTCCATATGTTTCCAAAAATCTTTTCAAACATTCTTGCATCTAGATGTTACTAGGATTTTAACTTCCAGGAGCTTTTTAAAATATAATTGGACACAGTCATAGAAATTCTTTTTGTGATTTTGACTATTTGAACATGGATGAATTTGGAGAAATGAGGTATCTCCATTGCTCCATTGCTGCTTCCCATGCTAAAAATATCTGCCAAGTTACTTATGGCTTTATATGTATTTTAGTAAGGTTTTATAGTTTTCACTGTGTAGCTTTTACATATTTCTCCATTTTTAATAGGGTTTTAAAAGGACTTTCCCTGGTGGCTCAGATGGTAAAGCGTCTGTCTACAATGCAGGAGACCTGGGTTCAAGCCCTGGGTTGGGAAGATCCCCTGGAGAAGGAAATGGCAATCCACTCCAGTACTATTGCCTGGAAAATCCCATGGACAGAGGAGCCTTGTAGGCTACAGTCTATGGGGCCGCAAAGAGTCGGACACGACTGAGCGACTTCACTATCACTATCACTATAATGCAATTTTTAACTGAATTATGTTTCTAACGTATAAAGAAGTTATTAATTTTAATATATTGATTATTTTATAATCTCTAATTAGGGTGGATAATGCATAAATCAGGTTGAGAGGAAACTTAAAATTGAAATACAGAGACAAATTTGGAAGAGCTGTTCTATAAGAAACTAGTTTTACGGCTGTTTACTCCCATTCTGTTTTACAGTGCTTTGCTCATTTGGGAGAAGTAGGCTTTCCCTAAAAGATCTTCACCCCTCCCTCCCATTCAGGATAACTCACAGCAAATTCCCACTAGCGATCTGTTTTACATACGGCAAGGTATATGTTTCAAAACTGCTCTCTCAGGTATGATTCGGGGAAGCAAAGCTAGTGCTCTGTGACAACCTAGAGGGGTGGGATGGGGAGGGAGGCGGGAGGGAAGCGGAAGAGTGTGTGCCTGCAGCTGACTCACGGATGCATGGCAGAAACCATCGCAATACTGTGATGCAGTTATCCACCAATCAAAAATAAAATAAAACTGNTATACAGTGAGCTACTTTCTCACAATAAAAAGGAACAGAGTACAAATATACACAACATGTTTACATCTTAAAAACATGATGCTGAAAAAAGAAAGAAGCTAAGTGTGTGAGAGTTTTTCCTGGCTTGATTTTATGTATATACTAGTGCAGAGCAAGCTAAACAATCTATACTAAGAGAGCAAGATCAGTGGTTACCTGGGGCTGGGTGTGTGTAGGTAGACTGGCTGCAAAGGGGCGTGAGGGAATTTGTTAGGAAACTTTCCATACTTTGTTTGTGGTGGTAGATTTAGAGGAATATTAACTGGGCAAGACCTACCAATGTGTAAACTTGAAATGGGTGCATTTTTTGCATATAAAGTTGATATCAATAAGGTTAATGTCATAATAAATAATGAAATAAATAAATAAATATGGCTTAAAAATCTTCATACTTGGAAATAATCAATGACTTGAGTATTGTGTACCCTGGAATATCTCTATAAGAGAGGAAGGTTCTGTGCGTCACACAAATAGGTCATGATTCCTCCAAACCCTTCTTCCTATTGATTTTTGTTTGAGCTTTGGTGGGGACTGGGCAGTTGCTTTTAACTCTCTTTCATAAATAGAAGAATAGACTTCACTCTAGCTTTCTTTTAACTTCTACTTTCCCAGGGCCTGAATTTAGACTGCAGAACCAGTCCTTAAGTTATTTTTTTGACATTCTTTGGTTGCCCTCCCTGCAATTCAGACTCCAGACAAAGCATTCTAGGAGGATATTTATTTTTGACATTACAATAAACAACTACTAATTCTGTTTTGAGACTCCAGTGATCTACCTTAAGATAATTGGATACCACCAAGGTTACCTGCAATTCCTGGTGAGTGGTAGAACAAAAACAGAATGCTTACCTAAGAAAGATCTTTTTCTTTTTCTGATTTGCTTTCATTGAAAAGAACATTTAATATTTGTTGACAATTATTAATGTGTTAAATAGCCTACCTGGATAATATTTCACACATATGTGCACACTAGGATTTTTTTAAAATTTCCCCTTAGCATGAAGCTTAGACTAATAAGTTCTGGTTTTGTAGGATTGTGTGTGCCAGCAGTACACAGAGCATCCTCTAGACTGTAAGTTAAAAAAAAAAGAAAATCAGGTCCACACTTAAGACCATTAATCTCATTGAGTTAATCTCAAATTCACACAATTTGCTAAAGCTACAATATAACTATTGTACTTTCCACACATTCTCATTTCAATAATTTTATCTATTCTCATGCAATGACCCATTTCCAGGTTATTGCAAGTTTTACACAAATAAAATTGACATACTTCAACACAGTCATGACTTTCAACTCTTTCAGTGAATATTTAACAGAGGTTTTGTAATAATCAGTTCCTATAAAAATTAATATTTTGTAGTTAATCAATATAGACTTTGACTCATTCTAACATAGCTTCTGAGAAAAGTTTCTTTATGAGTCTATCTAATTTTTTAAGCTACATTAACCTTTGCTCTTTCTAATCTTACTTAGTTATATGACTCATAAAATGGTAAAAATTAGTTAAGTGTTCTTCTGCATTACTCTTTTTTTTTCAATTTTTACAATATTACTGGAATAGGTCACCACTGCAGGAACTATCGCTCAAATGATTAACATGAACCTCTAACTCTTGAAACTTGGAAAGTTTTCTTTATCCCAAGGAAGCCTTTTGTAACTGACTAAACCTAAGTTATATCTAGGCATAAGTACAGTGACACTAGAACACTCCTGAAAGTGAAAAGTGAGCTATCAGTAATAATCCTGGGACAACAGTAACTCTCTGGCAAACTGAGATCTTTTATTATCCAGTTATAAATGTTCAAGCAGTAACACAAGTCTTAAGTGAACCATAAACTTATCAATCATCATATAAATATCATTCACAATTTATTGGGGGACTAGCTAGGATGGTAAGCAAAAATTAGGGCCCTTATTTCCTTGAATATAAGTTGTGACAATTTGGAGGAAACCAATAGAATTTCGTGATCTTGGAAATCAAATTTGTCATTGCTGGAGACCAGGAGGGTGCTCTGAGCTGGTACCCTACTGCATGACATTACTAAGGCTCTGTTCCAACCCATCTGTGTCCTCACCACTAGAACTAAGAACCAAGTGCCAGCATTAGGCTTGTAAATGCCCCCAACCCCTATGCTCTGCAAACCCTGACACTGCCACCTGCACCCTCATTTTAAGAGGGGATTTGAAGCTAGAGAGAGTGAAAACACAAAGAGAAAAACGGAGAGAGGGGCAGGGAGAGAGAAAATTAGAGTACCATATCAAGACATTCAATGTCTGAGTAGTAGAAGTTTCAGAATGAAAGAACAGAGAAAGCAGAGTGAAAGGGGGCAGAGAGGGAAGAATATTAACAAAGCAACATAAGTAAATGTTATAGAACTGAGGAAGTTAATCTTCATATTTTTAGTAGTCACTGAATGCACCTGAAATAGAGGGAAATGAGGGCAAGGCAACCCACTCCAGTATTCTTGCCTAGAGAATCCCATGGACAGAGGACCCTGGTGGGCTATGGCCCCTAGGGCCACAAAGAGTCAGACATGACTGAAGCAACTGATCACACACACACACACTATAATTTGTTACAGCAGCCGCAAGAAAGCGACACAACAGATAGACCCCAGATGCAGAGCACACCCAGGCTGTCCTGGAGCAAATCAACCACTTCAGGAGAGACTTACCATCAAGACAAAATTCATGGGATTCCTGATGCATCTGTATGTCTTGAGTGGGGAATTAGGCAACTGCTTTGGGCACTGAATTAGTTAAGTATAAAGACAAAAACAAAATAGGTTTTTTAAGTCAGTATTTAATCCTAGGGAAAAGCAAAGCTGTTCAGGTAAAAAGAAAAAAGGCAATGCAGACTACATGACTCATTTGTGAGTAGCCTTTACATAGCCATTATCACATAAATTACCCTAACTTCTATTACTTAGTTGGGAAATGGGGGGAAGTATAGTCTTTTTGTGGTAATGATGGCCCCAAGTTCTCATCCATCAAAATGCGAACAACAAAAGCCCAAAGAAAAACCAAGTTAGGAATATATGCATGCTACTTAGACATGCAGAGAGAAAACACAAAATAGTAAGTTTCAAAAGTTGAAAACAGTGGCTTCTAGGGAGGAGTAAATGTAGGAAGAAGTGGTAAAGTGAATGCTGTGGTTAGGCTTTGCAGGAAACATTTTTGCATTTGTATATTCCTGTATCACTTTTGTAAAGTAAAAATAAAAAACTGGAAAAATGATGAAGACAGGAAGAATTGGTTACATTCCAAAATTCATAAGGCGTAAAATGAATGTTTTTAAACCAGTTTCATAGCATGTACAAAAATAGGTATATGTAGCTGAATGTTATGTCTTTAGTGACTGAATCACATAAGAATTCAAAAGATACTATGTTGCAACACCTTGGAAGTGTTCAGTTCAGTTCAGTGGCTCAGTTGTGTCTGACTCTTTGCGATCCCATGAACTGTAGCACGCCAGGCCTCCTTGTCCATCACCAACCCCCGGAGTTCACTCAGACCCGCGGAGTTCATTCAGACTCACATCCATCAAGTCCGTGTTGTCATCCAGCCATCTCATCCTCGGTCGTCCCCTTCTCCTCCTGCCCCCAATCCCTCCCAGCATCAGAGTCTTTTCTAATGAGTCAACTCTTCGCATGAGGTGGCCAAAGTACTGGAGTTTCAGCTTTAGCATCATTTCTTCAGAAGAACCCCCAGAACTGGGTAGTTAAAATAGGAAAAAGGAGTCCAGAATGGTGGTTGGCTAAAAGACAAAGAAGGGAAAAGCCCACGAAAATAAAACAAAGGAAGGTCCAAGGACCAGAGTGAGAACCTCAGGTGAAGCAAACAGCCCTCCTGGCTAGCCCAGTTTACACAGGGCAGGCTCAGGGGGAGGGGGAAAATGATACAAAATGAGGAGCCAAAATTGAGCCTTGGGCCCCTCTTCTCTTCGCATCTTTTGGGTGGGGGTTGGAGGTGGGGGTGGAGGCCCACCCTCGCACCTCGAGGATGTATTTTCCTTTGCTTGCCAAATAAAACTGAGCTGTAACACTGGTCTATCCGTTGCTTCCAATTTATACTGCAGTGAGACAGAACTGAAGAACTTACAAACTCCCCTGACATATATGGTGCTATTTGTCAGATTTGGCTTGGCTGAAACAGCCACATGACACCCCTGCAAGGCAGAGGCCAAGCACAGCAGAAGCCCAGCTCAGCAAAAGCTCCCACGGTGGAATCTGAATGTGAAGAAAACCCAGTGCAGTGGAAGTGACAAGAAGACCGGAGCGCTGGAAGCTGGGACAGCAAATACAGAAGAGGTAGAAAGCTCACACAGCTCAGTCTCAGAGTCCAGAAAGCCTCTGGCTGCGGTAGGAAGTCCTCCCTCCTGTGGCTGGAAGGATATATGTCCAGCAAAATCTTCATTCCTTACAATCTCTCATTTCCTCTTTCCTCAAACCCCCTGCAAACAGGCAAGTGGCAGTGGGTGCCCTAGGGTGTCCCAAAGGCTTTACTATCTGCTGTTCCTCAGTAGCTGTTGCCCAAATGGGGATTCTTCCGTCCTTAATCTCCTCTGTGCCAAGGATCAGGCCAATGAAAACTGTGAGCACAGGTCAGGTATTTAGCAGATTTTCTGGCAGGTTATGAAGGGGATTCCTCAGCACATTTTCCCCACTGCTTTTTCCTCCCATCCTTCAGCTCCTCTCTCCACCTATGCTACTGTTTACAAAGTATTGATCACGTTATCATCTTTCCATTTCTGAAAGTTGTGCTTGAATCATTTACCTGAGTTTGGGACTCAAATCCATGTGGCAGGGACTCCGTGTTATGCTTAGTCACTCGGTTGTATCCAACTGGGACTTGAACCTGGCCAAAACCCATGGTGCCTGGTTTCAGGAAGTAGTGAAGCTCAGGCTCTTGATGTCTCATTGAAAAAAAGTCGGTGAGAAACATAGTGATAGGTAAGAGGTAGGTTTGTTCAGATTCAGAGAGAAGCAAACTCCAATCTCTCTAGATATTCAGGCTTTCATCTTCCATGCTTTCTACAACATGTGCAACAAGAGCATTTCTCAGTGAACCCCCTAGGGGAGATGACAGGCACACAATGCCTGCTAGAATTTCATCTATTGGTGGCCTCCTTCAAGGGCAATTGGGCTTCCAGGGATAATGTTTGCCACTGCAGGAGTTAGCCCTGCAGGCTGTTTGGGCACAAACTCTTGCCATCCTTCTCCTAAAGTAACAAACATACCCCAGATTAAATCTCCACTCCACTTTTATGGAACATCTGGTCTGTTCCTTCTTATCAGTTTGTTCTTAAGCCATTTACTAATTCCTACAACCAGGACGCTGCCACCTTGTAGGCAATGTCGCTCTACCCTGCTTATTATTAAAATACTCTTAATGCCCCTGACAGGACCAGACAACCCAATCCTTTGTCATTACTTCTGTTATTACATGGAGTGGGTCTATGACGCTTCAACAGTACATGAACCATGATCTTCTAGATGTTCAAGCTGGATTTAGAAAAGGCAGAGGAACCAGAGATCAAATTGCCAACATCTGTTGGATCATCAAAAAAGCAAGAAAGTTCCAGAAAAACATCTATTTCTGCTTTATTGATTATGCCAAAGCCTTTGACTATGTGGATTACAACAAACTGTGGAAAATTCTTCAAGAGACAGGAATAGCAGACCACCTTACCAGCCTCCTGAAAAATCTGTATGAAGGACAGGAAGCAACAGGTAGAACTGGACACAGAACAGAATGGTTCCGAATTGGGAAAGGAGTACGTCAAGGCTGTATATTGTCATCCTGCTTATTTAACTTCTATGCAGAGTACATCATGAGAAATGCTGGACTAGATGAAGCACAAGCTGGAATCAAGATTGCCAGGAGAAATATCAATAACCTCAGAGATGCAGATGACACCACCCTTATGGCAGAAAGTGAAGAGGAGCTAAAAAGCCTCTTGATGAAAGTGAAAGAGGAGAGTGAAAAGGTTGGCTTAAAGCTCAGCATTCAAAAAACTCAGATCATGGCATCCAGTCCCATCATTTCATGGCAAATAGATGGGGAAACAGTGGAAACTGTGAGACTTTATTTTCTTGGGCTCCAAAATCATTGCAGATGGTGACTGCAGCTGTGAAATTAAAAGATGCTTGCTCCTTGGAAGAAAAGTTATGACAAAACTAGACAGCTTATTTAAAAGCAGAGACAACACTTTGCCAACAAAGTCGGTCTAGTCAATGGCTTTTCCAGTAATCATGTATGGATGTGAGAGCTGGACTATAAAGAAAGCTGAGTGAGCTGAAGAATTGATGCTTTTGAACTGTGGTGTTGGAGAAGACTCTTGAGAGTCCCTTGGACTGCAAGGAGATTTCACCAGTCCATCCTAAAGGAAATCAGTCCTGAACATTCATTGGAAGGACTGATGTTGAAGCTGAAACTCCAATACTTTTGCGACCTGATGTGAAGAACTGACTCATCTGAAAAGACCCTGATGGTGGGAAAGATTGAAGGTGGGAGGAGAAGTGGATGACAAAGGATGAGATGGTTGGATGGCATCACCGACTCAATGGACATGAGTTTGAGTAAGCTCCAGGAGTTTATGATGGACAGGGAGGCCTGGAATGCTGCAGTCCTTTGAGTCACAAAGAGTTAGACATGACTGAGCGACTGAGCTGAACTGACGACAGTGAAATGTTTACCATTGGGAACACCCTAAGCTGTTCTTACAGAGGACCAGGAAGGAAATCAGTGACTTGCTTTCCCTCAGAGCAATAAGAGAATAAGGCTTATCGCTGTTTCACCAGGTTCCCAATCTCAGGACACACACTTGGATTGCTTTACTTCATGATACCTATTCCCATCTGCCGTTGGCAAATCAGCAATGAGTTAAGATTACAACCCCTTAATCCTACCCAGCACTAGTCATGCTGGAGACCTTAGGGATGTTCAACTCCAGGCCAGGGGTCCCAGGAGGTCAACCTGCCCAGGAATCTTGTCCCTAGGAGGTTATCATGCCTCAACGTGCTCAGGGTTCCACCAGTCTGGGGGGCCCAGGAGGTCGACATGCCTCAACCTGCTCAGAGATCCAATTCTAGGGAGGCCTACCTGCCTCAACCTACCCAGGGAGTCGATCTCTAGGAGGCTGTCATGCTTCAACCTGCATGGGCATCTGCATCCTGACTCAGGGACACCTGGCTCTCAGGTTGCAACAGTATAGTGTAGGATAAGTTTCAGAAAGACTCACCCCTAAGGAAGTCCACCCATGGAAACAAAAGGAAGCCTGTCAGTTGTTGGGCTGTGTCTGGTCTCAGCAATAGCTTTGGAATCCAACGAGAACCCCACTGCCTTTCTGGAAAGGCTAAAAGAGGCCCTCCACAAGTTTACCAATCTGGACTTGAACTCTTATGAGGGACAGGTGATTTTAAAGGACAAATTTCTGTCCCAATACGCATCAGAAATCAGGATAAAGTTACAACAGCTACAGTAGCAGGACCCCACTGCCTCTTTAGATGAGATGGTCCAGACAGCCTCCCATAGCTTTTATAACAGAGAACAGAAGAGGGAAGCCAAGACCCAAGAAAGGGAGAAAAGAAAAGAGACAAGGCATGCTCAGATGCTATCTTCCCTCCAGGAAAGCCCTATCACAAACCCCAACTCCTTGAAGGACAAGGCACAAGGCAAATGCCTATATGTAGACAGGCAGGACATTGAGCCAAAGAGTGTCTAAACTGTGACAAGTCTCCTAAAATGGCTTGCTACAAATGCCCTCAATTGGGGCATTGGGTGGCACTCTTCCCTTGGGACCCAAGAACCTTGAGGTGAAGCACCAAGCCTTCCCTCACAACGGGTTCAACAGAACTGAAGCAGTCCGCTTCAGCCTGCCCACCTGTCACAGGCAACCACGACAGGGCTGGAGCCAAGGGTGCAACTGGATGTGGCAGGTGGGGCCAAGAATTTCTTGGCTGACACAGGGGCTACCTGCTCTGTCCTGACCTTCTACTCTGGAAGCTTCTTCTCCCAAACCTGTACCATTTTTCTATAAGAAAAAAAAATTACAAAAAGATTCACCTGAGTACTTCTATGTTGCTGGGATAAACAAATATTTCCCCACCAGTTTCTGGTGGCCTCTGAGTGCCCTACTCCCTTATTGGGAAGAGATCTCACCCGGCCTTTGAAATCTTGCAGCTATTGCAGTCCTGATAGAAGATGGCTTAAAACTCTCTTAGGGGCAAACTAAAAACTATTTTTACCAGTCATCAAGTGAAACAACTCCTGAATGGGAAGAATCCTCAGATATCAAGTAGGGCTGACGGAAAATCCAGGCCTTCCTATATCTCCTTGTGATGTTCTTACCCCAGCCACCCTCTGCCTACCTCCAAGGGCTCTCTCCCCTTTCAATCTTGCCTAAAAACTTTGGACCACTGGACAAAACTCAGAGGGGGATTGTCAGAAGATCCTCTGACCAGTCCTGAGGAAATCTGGTACACTGATGGAAGCAGCTTTGTCTTGGATGGGAAAAGAAGAGCTGGATATGCACTAGTCTCCAATTTTGAGACCCTAGAGGCTAAATCTTTGCCACCAGGTACTTCAGCCCAGTTAGCTGAGATCATAGCCCTGACTCGAGATTTAGAGCTGGGAGAAGGAAAGAGAGTAGCCATTTACATTGACTCCAAGTCTGCCGTTCTGGTGCTACATGCACATGCTGCTATTTGGAAAGAAAGAGGCCACTTGACCACCCGAAGGTCCCAAATCAATCAAATCCTTAGGCTTTTGGAGGCAGTCCATCTGCCCACTGAGGTTTCAGTCTCCCATTGTAAAGCACACCAAAAAGTGAGCATGGAAGGGGCATGAGGGTACCAGGCAGCTGATCAGGCAGCTAAGAGCAGCATTACAGAACAATGACCTAATAGGGGCTGCCACCTTAGTTCCACAGACTAATTTTCCAGAAACTCCTTCATATACTGAAGGTGAGACTCTTAAAGCTAAGAGAGAGGGCTTTCAAGAAGATCAAATGGGGTGGCTCCTAAAGGAGGGACTCCTTTTTCTGTCTGGGAACCTCCAAAGGAAGTTGGTTAACTCTTTGCATGCCACCATTTAGAGAATAAGGTCCTCCAAAGATTACTAAAAAGGTCCTTCAGAGGAACAGACCTCCAAATGACTATAAGGTGAGTGGTCTTCTCTTGTCTCACTTGCCAATTAAACAACTCCCAAGGAGCTCAAAGACCCCAGCTGGTCCAGCCCATCCAAAGACATGGGACATACCTAGGAGAGGGCTGGCAGATGGATTTCACCCAGATGCCAGTTTTGCAAGGGTATAAATACCCATTAGTCATGATAGATACATTCACAGGATGGATTAAAAGCTTTCCCACCTGGACTGAGAAGGCTGAGGAGGTGGTTAAAAAAAAAAAAAAAAAACAGCTCCATGAAATCCTTCTGAGATTTGGTCTGCCCAGTTCAGTTCAGTCATTCAGTCGTGTCCGACTCTTTGCGACCCCATGAATCGCAGCACGCCAGGCCTCCCTGTCCATCACCATCTCCCGGAGTTCACTCAGACTCACGTCCATCGAGTCCGTGATGCCATCCAGCCATCTCATCCTCGGTCGTCCCCTTCTCCTCCTGCCCCCAATCCCTCCCAGCATCAGAGTCTTTTCCAATGAGTCAACTCTTCGCATGAGGTGGCCAAAGTACTGGAGTTTCAGCTTTAGCATCATTCCTTCCAAAGAAATCCCAGGGTTGATCTCCTTCAGAATGGACTGGTTGGATCTCCTTGCAGTCCAAGGGACTCTCAAGAGTCTTCTCCAACACCACAGTTCAAAAGCATCAATTCTTCGGTGCTCAGCTTTCTTCACAGTCCAACTTTCACATCCATACATGACCACAGGAAAAACCATAGCCTTGACTAGACGGACCTTAGTCGGCAAAGTAATGTCTCTGCTTTTGAATATACTATCTAGGTTGGTCATAACTTTTCTTCCAAGGAGTAAGCGTCTTTTAATTTCATGGCTGCAGTCACCATCTGCAGTGATTTTGGAGCCCCAAAAAATAAAGTCTGACACTGTTTCCACTGTTTCCCCATCTATTTCCCATGAAGAGATGGGACCGGATGCCATGATCTTCCTTTTCTGAATGTTGAGCTTTAAGCCAACTTTTTTGCTCTCCTCTTTCACTTTCATCAGCAGGCTTTTGAGTTCCTCTTCACTTTCTGCCATAAGGGTGGTGTCATCTGCATATCTGAGGTTATTGATAGTTCTCCCGGCAATCTTGATTCCAGCTTGTGTTTCTTCCAGTCCAGCGTTTCTCATGATGTACTCTGTATATAAGTTAAATAAGCAGGGTGACAATATACAGCCTTGATGTACTCCTTTTCCTATTTGGAATCAGTCTGTTGTTCCATGTGCAGTTCTAACTGTTTCTTCCTGACCTGCATACAGATTTCTCAAGAGGCAGGTTAGGTGGTCTGGTATTCCCATCTCTTTCAGAATTTTCCACAGTTTATTGTGATCCACATAGTCTGTTTTATAAAATTAATATTCAGAGAGGAAAGGCAAATGATTGGGAAAACAGTGAGCAAAGACATTTCTTGCAAAGAGCAGAATCAAATTATGGCAGACACGTTCACCGAGGAACTTCTTCCATCATCAAAGCAGGCTGTGTTCACCATCTCTCCTGGGATGGTGCCGGGAGCCAGTGTGAGGAACTCTGCCCATGGCAAAGGTCATGAGAAAAGAGGCTTGGCATATGCAAAGGTGTGATCAAGCCTCAGGAAACCCCCTGTTCCTGAGCATCTACCCCCAAAACCAGAGTCTGTTTTACGCTCTCACCTACACCTCTGACTTTACGGGGGGCTCTCCCCATAACCATTTCTCGTAGAGAAGGAGTTAACTTGCAGCTCCAGTTAATAAAAATTCCTGGGCGTGGCAATAGTGTTTCAACTTACGAACTCCTCTGAAGGTTCTCTAGTCTGCCTGATCAGGTTCGTCCAGCCACGTGTGATTGTTTACAGCCTCCCAATCATGAAAGGCATGAGATGCTTTAAAATTTTCTAAATAGAGACTCTTTTGAGAAGTTAGAAGATTATTAGTATAGTGGGTTGTTTAGAAATTATATTGGTGAAGAGTTTTTTCATTTGTTGTGCCAATAATTACTGCTAATTCCCTGCCCTGGGTGTGACAAAGGTGTCTCAGGTCAAACCTCTCTGCTGACAGACTAGCTTGTGTGACAACCTCTCAACCATAAACAGCACAGAGAGTTTGGAGTACTAGCAGAGGGCTTTTCTCATTGTTGAGTCAATGATTGCCGCCAGGCCTCCATATTCTTAGGCACCTGGGAATATATTAATTAATGTATTTGGAATATAGAAAAGGAAATATAGTAGTTTTTGATGTTATCAATACTAGACTTTTTGAGTTAACGAATTTTCTATTTTGTTATAGATAACGGTACTTTGTTATAAATCACTGTGTCCTTGCTATTTAAAAATGTAACTTTATCGCTATCTTAAGACTAAATAGATCTTAAGGGGAACATTGGTGAAGGGTTTTCATTTGTTGAGCCAATATTTGTTGCTAAATTTCCATATTCCTTGCCCTTATAATGAATATAACTAGCAAATAGGAGAAATACATATTAATCTTTAAGATTAATCATGTTAAACCTTAGGCTAAGTGAATTCCTTTCTTAGTTGTAATCCACTACACCCTCACCCTATAGGAATGCAACTTTATTTGGAGGGTGGCGCCTGGTTTAAGAAAAAAAACACCCCTGGAAAAAATAAGTTTTCTGGTTAACTGTTATCAGAAAGGGCCATAAAATGTCAGCAGGTCTCATGGCTAGAAGATGATGTAAAACCCATAAGACCTTTGTATAATTTTATATTAAGCACCTGATTGTGACAAGGGTCAGGTCTGCTGACCTCCACATGACTCTGTATTTATCCCTATGTATAACAAAAAGTATATAAGCAAACCTGAAAAATAAAGAAATCGGATGAGTTTCTGGAAAGACTGATTCCCCCATGTCGTTTCTCTCTTGCTCCCCGTTTTTCTGGCTGAATTCCCATCTGATATTTGGGTACTCACCAAGCCTGCTAATTTTGCCTGGGCTTCTAAGATTGGACTGGGGAGGCCTCAGTGCCTCTTCTCCTTCAGGAGAATGGAAAGACTCCTGTGGCCTACATAGGTGGTGATTGGTATTCCACGTAAACCAAGTTATTCAGCCTCTTTTTCTCCACTAATTTTCCTACTACACTATCCGTTTCTAATCTCTCTCTATATCTGTAACTAAATAAGTTTTTTCCTAGGACGCCTACTCTGTCTCCTCTTCGAATTACCCTGGATTCACCGGGGCTGGACCCCAGCAGGGTGGGTTCTGTAATTGCTTAAGACCATTGACTTGGATGCTATGTGTTCTATATAACAATAGTTGGAAATAATCATGGTACTTATTTCTTTTCTTTCTTTTTTTTTAATAAGCAATCAGATCACAGGTAGCCACAGCCAGTCTAGGTAGAAGACCCAGAGGTCCTGGATGCTGACATGAACACAGTTACTGAGTAGAAGGGGAGGGACCCTCTTGGGGAAGTCTATGTGCTTATAGGGTGGTTGGTGGAGACTCTAGTATGTACGTATGCCCTTCGTGATAATAATTCTAGTAGGTACGTATGCACTTCATGATAATAATTCTACTTTCTTCCACTATTAAAAGGATTAATACATTTTAGCTGGGCACTTCTTCTCTCAGCTAAAGATTGCATACTGCATTTTCTTTCCTTTTTTCTTAGCATACATATTTAAAGTATACAAATTAATTATTATATGTAAAGATTCTTAAATAATCACCACAACATACTTAGGATAGTTGTCACCTCATATAGTTACCTTTGTACGTTTGTGTGTGTGTGTGTATGTGTGTCCGTGCATGCGTGTCTGCGTGTGCACATGTGCATGTGTGCATGTGTGTGTACATACGCATGTGTGTGTGCGTGTATGTGTGTGCATGAGCACGTGTGTGCACGTGTGTGCATGTGCGCATGTGTGTGCGCATGTGTGCATGTGCGTGTGTGTGTGTGTGTGTGTGTGCGCGAATGGCAAGAACACATGGGGCCTATTTCTATCACATTTCAAGTACAAGTCGCAGTACTGTTGCCTGCAGCCACCATGCTGTATGCATTAGATCTCCTGCACTTATATAACTCAAATGCGAAGCCCTTGACTAACATGTCTTCATTTCTCTAGCTCTTAGACCCTGGCACTCACCCTCTGTCTTCTGCTTCTGTGACTCTGACTGTTTTAGGTTCCACATGTGAGTGAGACTGTACAGTATTTGTCAGTCTGTATCCTCCAAGACCATCCATACTCTCATAAACGGCAGGATCTCCCTCTTGTAAAAGCTGAATAATATTCCATGGCATGTGAATCCCACGTTTTCTTTATCTTCCCCTGATAGACAGTGAGTCATTTCAACGTCTTCTCTATTGTGTATAATGCCGCAATGAGCACAGAAGTGTAGGTAGGTGTACCTTCAGGATCTTGATTTCAATCTAGCTGTTGTTCAGTCACCAAGTCATGTCTGACCATGTGACCTCATGTACTGTAGCACAAAAGTCTCCCCATCCTCCATTATTTTTCCCAGAGTTTGTTCAAATTGACGTCCGTTAAGTCAGTGATGCTACCTAACTATTTTATCCTCTGCTTCCCCTTCTCTTCCTGCCCTCAATTTTTCCCAGCATCTCTTCCAATGAGTCGGCTCTTTGCATCAGGTGGCCAAAGTATTGGAGCTTTAGCTTCAGCAACAATCTTTCCAATGAATGCTCAGGGTTGATTTCCTCTAAGGTTGAGTGGTTGGATCTCCTTGCAGTCCAAGGGACTCTCAAGAGCCTTCTTTAGCACCACAGTGAGAAAGCCTCAGTGCTCCAGTGCTCAGACTTCTTTATGGTCCAGTTCTCACATCTGAACATGACTCCTGGAAAAACCATGGCTTTGACTCTATGGAAATTTGTCAGCAAAGTGGTTTGGATACATATCTAGAAATGGGATTGTTAGATCATAAGGTATCCTGAAATAAACTTTTGGAAAAACCTCCTTACTGTTTTCCACAGTTGATGAACAGTATTCTATTTCATGTAAAATTACTGCATCGTCTTTAATCCATTCATCTATTGATGAACACGTACTTTGCTTCCATATTTTGGCTATTGCAGAAAATGCTGCAATGAACACAGAGGTGCATATGTTTCTTCTGAGTTAGTGTTTTTGTGTTCTTTTGATAAATTCCGAGACATGGAACTGCTAAATAATATGGTAGCTCTAGTTTTCATTTTTAAAGAATTCCATACTGTTTTCCATATTGGCTGCACCAATTTACATTTCCACCAACAGTGCATGAGGGTTCCTTTTTCTCCACATCCTCTCCAAGGCTTGCTATTGTTTGCATTTTAAGAAGGCTGTCCAAACAAGTGACATTTAACTGTGATTTTGATCATATTTCCCTGCTGATTATTGAAGGTGAGCAGCTTTTCATATATTTGTTAGCCACTTGCTTGGTCATTCTTAGGAAAATGTTTATTCAAATCTGTTGCTCATTTTTACTCCAGTTATTTATTATTGTGTTATTGAGTGGTAAGAATTCCTTATATATTTTAGGCATTGACCCTTCTTCAGATTCAGTTTGCAAATATTTTCTCCATTTCATAAATAGTTTGTATTTTGATTATTTCTTTTATATGCAGGTGTTCTCCTGGTGGCTCAGACAGTAAAGCATTTGCCTGCAATGCGGGAGACCGAGGTTAGATTCCTGGGTCAGGAAGTTCCCCTGGAGAAGGAAATGAATCCACTTCAGCACTCTTGCCGGGAAAATCCCATGGATGGAGGAGCCTGATAGGCTGCAGTCCATGGGGTCACAAAGAGTCGGACATGACTGAGCAACTTCACTTTGTATGCAGAAGATTTTTATTTGATGCAGTCCCACTTGTTTATTTTTGGTTTTGCTGTCTTTACTTTTGGGGTTATATCCAAATATTTTTTAAGGCTAATATCAAGCAGCTTTATAGTTATATTTTCTTCTAAGAGTTGTACAGTTTCAGTCTTTACTTTTAGTTTTTAATCATTTTTGAATTGATTTTTATGTATGGCATATATTAAAGATCCACAATTCTCCCTTTTTAAAAAATCCATTCTCTCTTCTTTTTCTTCTCCTTCTCTTCCACGTTGTTTTTTTGGCATGTGGATATCAAATTTTCCCAACATGATTTATTGAAGAGACTGTCTTTTCCCCATTGTGTATACTTGGTGCCCTTTCAAAGATTAGTTAATAGTATATCTATGGGAATACTTTCTTTTTAAATCTCCTTTGCAGGTAGGTATGACTAAGTTCTGTTTGGGGTTATGAGAGAAAGTTGTGTATGTGATTTCTGACTCATGCTTATGAGAAGAATTGTGTCAAACCTTCCCCTCTTAATTCCTTTTGATTAACTCAAATGCATAAGAGATGTTGTAAGTTATCATACATATATTAGACCATGGCATATGGAATCCAAGCCTTGAGGATAACTTGGGCAAAAGGATAAACAATAAAAAAGCTTGGCGTATTTGTTTTGAATCTGGAACTTAAGAAATCACATTTGTATCTAAGTTAAATATACACTTATAAATGATTTTATTTACTTTTATTGGAATATAATTGCTTTACAACGCTGCGTTAGTTTCTGCTGTTCAACAAAGTGAATCAGATATATGTGGACGTATATCTCCTCCCTCTTAAACCTGCCTCCCATCCCCTATTCCCCTCCTCTAGGTCATCACAGAGCTCTGAGCTGAACTCCCTGGGCTATACGGCAGTTTCACACTAGTTGTCTGCTTTAGACGTAATAATGTCTATATGTCAATGCTACTTTTCCAATTTGTTTCTTTAGAGTCCAAAAGAGAGTGGATTCTCAATATCACATTGACAGCATCATTAGGTAGTTACTTGAGAGAGAAAAGCTGTATATCTTGCTTATAAACAAGTATTTCTCCTAAAGCAACTAAACCTGTATACAAAAGATAATTTATATTTATTTAATTTTATCTTTTACGACAACTTTTAAGCCATTTTAAAATACATATTTATGTTGCTGTTTAGCTGCCCAGTTGTGTCTGACTCTTTGCGACCCCATGGATGGCAGCACGTCAGGATTTCCTGTCCCTCACCGTCTCCTGAAGTTTGCCCAAGTTCGTATTCATTGCATTGGTGATGCCATCCAGCTGTCTCATCCTCTGACACCCTCTTTTCCTCCTGCCCTCAATCTTTCCCAGCATCAGGGACTTTTCCAAAGAACTGGCTGTTCGTGTCAGATGACCAAAATACTGGAGCTTCAGCATCTATCCTTCCAAATATATGTTTAATTTAGATACAAATATAATTCTTTACATCCCAGATTCAAGACAATTAAGACAAAGATTTTTTACTGTTTAACTATGACATATAGTCACAAAAAGGTAGTGTGTATTATATACTCCATTAATTAGTTGCAGATGTTTTTAAAAATAACTCTTTGGTTGGGTGTATTTTTAGCCCATGCCAAAATTTAAGTGCTAACACTTCAGTAGGGAGCAAGATAGCAGGGAAGCAAGAGAGAAGATGACTTTAGAATGAAGCAGGAAGAAAAGAGCAAATATTTAACTTAATGCATTACTGAGCTGATCACAGCTTCAGAAGTATGTTACGTAGTGCTTGGGTTCACAGGGAGTTTTCAGAGAGGCAAAAGGAACCACTGCATCTCCAAATAGTTGACTAAAGAAGAGAAAAGGAGATCATTTGTATGTGTCCCATCTGCCTTTAAAGAAAGCCGCTTTATCAGTCATCCACCATGCTCCTCTTCCAGGCGGTGCTACCCAGCTCCTTAACGTGTGTGGGCTCAGTCCTGTCTGACGTTTTGCAACCCCATGGACGTAGCCTCTGCCCATAGCATTTCCCAGCCAAGAATACTGGAGCAGTATGTCATTTCCACTGCAGGGGATCGTCCCAGCGCAGGGACGGAGCCCATGCCTCTTGCATCTCCTGTATTGGCAGGTGGGCTCTGTACCACCGTGTCACCTGGGAAGCCTGCCCCATTTCTTAGAAGAGCACTTGTTCCCGGAGTGAAGCACAGCTCATGGGGAAAGGCAGGCAGCCAGCAGGGCTGAGTCTGGTCCCTGAGCAGTCCCTGAGAGGCTGGCATCTCAGCAACAGCAGAAGTCAGGCCCGGGTGCGAGGAGCTGAGAAGGCGGGCGGGATGCTGTGTGTTAGCATCTGCGAATGTCCTGAGGGGCTTAACAGTAGATACACAGAGGCTTCCCTTTCCTTCAGGAAGCTGGCAACAGAGCTCTTTGGAGCCTTTCTCAGAAGATCTTGTGGCTTTTAAGAAAGCATTTAGTACTTAGCAATCTTCCTGGAGTGCCCAGTGTCACATTAAGCAGAGGCCATTTGAAGAGACAAAGTACACAACTGAAAAACAGCCTGGAGCCTAGTTCAGTGGGAAGGGACGTTAGAGAGAGAGGAAGTCCCAGTGAAAAACAAATGTTAGTAGCTTCTTTTAAGGGCTATATATAGTTTTCTTTCTTTCTTTTTTTTTTTTTTTTAATAAGTAATCATTGGATAGCTTTAAGGTAAAGGGCATTTTTAACCTAAAATATCTGAAAAGGATTGGCTCCCACTGCAGAAGCCTGAAATCTGCAGCCTAAAGAGTGAAAAATGGCTGAGAACCCTGAGCGTCCAGGGCAGCACTCTCCTGGCTGTGTGGCGTGTGCCAGCAACTGCTGACGCTGATGAAATTCAGCACTTCTGCCTCCCTCCTAGCTCAGTCAGTAGTCTGCCTGCAGTGCAGGAGACCCGGGTTCGATTCCTAGGATGGGAAGATCCCCTGGAGAAGGAAACGGCAACCCATTCCAGTGTTCTTGCCTGGAGAATTCCTTGGATAGAGGAGCCTGGCGGGCTGTAGTCCACGGGGTTGCATAGAGTCAGACACAACTGAGTGACTTCACTCTCTTTCTTTCTTCTTTCCTGCTCTACTGTGGGTTCAAATCCCCTAGTATTGTGGTCCCCAATCTTTTTGGCACCAGGGACCAGTTTTGTGGAAAACAATTTTTCCACGAATGGGCGGCAGGTAGCGGTGCTGGTTTTGAGATGATTCAAATGCGTTACATTTATTGTGTACTTTGTTTTATTGTTATTACATCAACTCCACCTCAGGCCATCACGCATTAGATCCTAGAGGTTGGGGACCCCTGCCCAAGGACCCCTACTGGCAACCTTCCTATGTCCTAAATCACTTGCATACATTTACATTTATTTCCTGAAAATCTATGTATAATAGATAATTTTATGGGCTATGGCTTGGGACGAGTCAACTAAAGCCACCTGTTATTTTAGAAAAAGAAAGTCATACAGAGCAGTGGTTTAATTAAATTCAAATTTTCAATGTGTTAAGGAAAATTAAGTCTGAAACTTTCTGTACTCAAATGAGTTTTAGGCTGTTTTAATTGTGTGATTATTTCCATAGGTAATATTTTTAAAAACTGATGATGCCTTTGAAACAACCACTTGATAGTATCTCAGAGGAATTCATCTGAAGGGTGACACATATTAACAGAAAAAAAAAAAAAAAAAAGAAACAATATCTATATTATACATCTGCAGTTCTATAGAGCACAGCACAGTGATTTAACAGTATTTCATGATCTGGTAAATTTTGTCCATATTTATAAGAAAGCTTATATAAGTTAAACATGACTCTCTTTTAGATACACGAGAATAAACATCATCTCACCAGCTCTCTGAAGATATCTTATAATATAGCTATATATCTGTGGAATCACTCTATGAATGTAGAATAATGGTCTTTGATGTTTTATACTTTTGGTTAAAATCCCATTTTTATGGTTCAAGAAATGTATTTTGACCCATGCACTCTATGTACTGATTTATCTACTTCCTATCTAGTGAACCTAAAATGGTTTTAAAAGAGTTCTGAAGATGCCAGTGAACATCTGAAAGTATTTTATGATACCTACAATAAAAAAAAAAAAAAAGAAAAGAAATTCTGTGACAGAGGAGTTTAAATTGCCCAGAACCATAAAAGGATTATTTTTCTAACAAGTGAACTTAGTTCTGTTCCTTGGTCCTTCCTGTATTCTGTAGACTGCAGAAATCCGTGATCAGTCCTGCCAAACAATTAACTCTTTCGCTGCAGTCCTCCTGCTAACTCAATATCCCATCCTCTTATTCGGTGCTGAGATTTTATTCACTCCGTCTTGACAGGTCTCTGAACTCAGTGCAGTACTGTTAGGTGAACTAGATTTTATCTCATTTAAAACTAATGTATACTCGAAAATAATACAGTATTATAAATCAACTATATTTCAGTTAAAAAATAAATAAAAATAAATTTGTTCACTCACATACACATGGAGAAAAGGCAAGGGGTTCTTCAGCAGGAATTAGAGTGTTCACTATAGAAGTAAACGGTGGCTTTTTGAGTCCATTCTCTGTTTTCTAAAAAAATAATGTTTAGTGCTTAATCAAAGAAGCTTGTCCTCCAGAAATGCAGTTTTTTAAAAATTAAAATATTGCGATAGATGGAATGTTTGTGTCTTCTCACAGTTAACGTGTTAAACCCTCATTTGCAGTGTGATAGTGCTGGGAGGTGGAATCTTTGGGGAGTGATTAGGTTACGAGGGTGGAACTTGATGAGTGACATGGATGCCCTTATAAGAGAGCTTCAGAGAAGCCTCTGGCACTTCCCCAAGCGGCGCCGCGGAGAAAGGAGGGCTGCGTGGGGGGGGCAGCGGGCTCTGCCCGGGTCCCAGCTGCCGGGCTGCGGGCTTGGCTGAGCCTCCGGAAGCGGCGAAAGGGCTTCCCCTGGTTGGTGAAGCCCCCCAGGCTGCGCTAAGTTTGTTACATGAAGTAAGAGAAAGACATCATTAGTAGGCTTAGGAATTCAAAGACTGGTTTTCCTCAAGAACATTGAGGAAGTAGTTGTTTTTCAGCTTTTTCATAATATTCTGAGATTTTTCTTTTTCTAATACGCTGTAAAGAGGTCTGAAGGCGGCAAAAAGCCTGTCTGTTATCTGTTTCTCCAAACACAGAGTAAAGTCGGTAAACTGCGAATCCAAACTGCTGACCACCTCCCAAACCATCCTGTTACTACTTTCTGCAGAAACTCTTCGGACAGGCAGACCTGCCTTCCAGCGGTAAGGACTATCACAGTGATAGCTGATGATCTTAGACTGCAAATTCAGAAACAGTCGTTACCCTCATTCTCCCAGGAAGCAAACATTAAGGGAAGAACACCTAACAAAGCCTATGTACAATATGCAATTGCTTGCCCTTCTTGTTAATCTGGGGTATTACTAAGTGGCGCTACAGAAAGGGATGTGTGCTTGTATTTGAAGTAGTGATGCATAAAATAAAGCTAGATTTTAAAAATACTCCAAGTTTTAAAAAATTCTTGGTACTTAATAGTCATATTACAAACTACATCTTTCTGAAGGATATTCAAAATCAGCTCCACAATGTTTTTAATATGCATAAATTCTATTGGTAAAGGCAATAACCTTATATCAGGAATCAGTATTGGAAGCGCTTCTAGATTATCTATTATAAATGAATTACATTAAAACAAGCCATGTGCAATTTATTTTTAATTCTGATGTATATATACATCTGAATGCACATACTTCTTTCATGCAGTTTAATCAAATTCATGTATTTACAATTTTTTAATCAAGATTTTAACTTCAGCAAAAAGCAAATGATATCATATAATATTACAGTCGTTACCCTCATTCTCCCAGGAAGCAAACATTAAGGGAAGAACACCTAACAAAGCCTATGTACAATATGCAATTGCTTGCCCTTCTTGTTAATCTGGGGTATTACTAAGTGGCGCTACAGAAAGGGATGTGTGCTTGTATTTGAAGTAGTGATGCATAAAATAAAGCTAGATTTTAAAAATACTCCAAGTTTTAAAAACATTCTTGGTACTTAATAGTCATATTACAAACTACATCTTTCTGAAGGATATTCAAAATCAGCTCCACAATGTTTTTAATATGCATAAATTCTATTGGTAAAGGCAATAACCTTATATCAGGAATCAGTATTGGAAGCACTTCTAGATTATCTATTATAAATGAATTACATTAAAACAAGCCATGTGCAATTTATTTTTAATTCTGATGTATATATACATCTGAATGCACATACTTCTTTCATGCAGTTTAATCAAATTCATGTATTTACAATTTTTTAATCAAGATTTTAACTTCAGCAAAAAGCAAATGATATCATATAATATTATGTGAAACATGTAAATATATAGTCCATAAAATTACCACAAAACTATAAAAATATTACCTCCAAGTGCGTATATTTGAATTAAAATGCTATGAATTGATTTGCATGCATTAAAATAGATTAGCTTTGCAAGCATTTTGCAAATATTCAGTCCCCTTCTAATTTTGGATTCCTTAATTTTATAAGGAAGAAACATCATCTCAGCAAATCAAAGTGTGTGATTTATCAACATTTTCAGAATTATATACCAGTTGAGTTGAGATTATCATCATTGTCATCTTATTCAAACCCACAATTCTCTTTCATATATGAGTAGGTGAGTTCTATTTCTGGAAAGTGAGGGAATATTAATTTAGGAGTTGATATTATACAGGAAAATATCCCAAACATGATAGCTTTAATATCTGTATTCCATGATTATATTTCTGTTTTGGCAACATCATGTTTCAATTTAATAGTTTCTGGAGTACCTTCTCTTTGCAAAGATGTGTTCAGTATTTGGTGAAGCAAAAATAACTGAGTTAGATGCTTCCCACAGAGAATCTTCCACCTTAGAAGAGAGTCACACGTGCTTTTGAAATAGCTGTAATTACAGGTCTACCATGCAGCCTGTCTAAAGGGAAGTGGGAATCCATTGTGAAGGATGCTGGAGAAAGATGATTAATGGTAACTCAGGATGTGAAATGAAACTTGAATATCTTGATGCTTTTTCAACAATCCTTATTTATTATCAGTAAATTTAAGTGTAGGTTGCCCTTATCAGAAATCTACGATCTGTGGAATAAAATACAAACAGCAGAAAGAAAAATTGGAACATATGAAGTGGTGATTAGTTTTCTGAACTCCTCTGAACACGTCACTTTTGCAAATTTTATAGTAACTAATTCATGATTAAGAGGTTAGACTATTATTCCCACAGTATATTATTCTTGATTTCCTCCCTCTCTCTGCTACTTTTATTTGACTGTAGAACTTAGTTGACTTGTCCTTAGTTCTTTTAAAATAAAAGTATTACTTACACAATTCTCAACAATTTTAATCTTGTATCTTATTTTATACAGTTTTGAGATGATTATCTCAACATATTGCTCAAATATTTATTTTAACATTTCTTCAAATATGATTTTAAACCTGCCAAATGTACCCTGAAATTGGATTTCAAATTCTAATTAAACTGAGATAAACATATGTGACCTTGAAAACCCCAATGCAGAAAGAAGTCATGTTTCTTTTTATTTTAATTTAGAAGCAATATTCAACATGTCTGAATTTATATTTGTCTAATAGATTTTCATTATTGCTCAAAGTACCATAACATCACTTATAGCAATTATTTTTCTACAGGTATTTCTATATGCTATTCAACCAAAAAATGCAATTATTTTCATTAATTTGATTTTGTTTTTAATATGCTGGCAGTGCAGAGTATACCTTGTTAAAACAGCAAATACAGTTGTGGATAATATAATTACATTGTAGCTATAAATATAAATATTTAATTAGACATATTTACATTTAGGGATTAGAAGATGTATAGTCATGGAGAGGTTTGGAATGTGTTTTATCATTTTGTTACTACCAAACGACTTTATAAGGCTCTCCTAAAAGGAAGGCTGGATGTCTATCTTTTTGATGTCTTTATTCTTAGAGCTAACTTTATGGATAATTAAGATACTAAGTTTCAAAGACTTGTACTTAGTGTGTTTATCGGTCGGAGTCCCAGCTGGAAGCAGACAGCAAGATAAAATGAGGATAATTGAAGGAAGATTTTATAAATGGACCAAATATAAAGAAGGCCAGATACAAGGGAGCTGCGTGAGACGGTCGGGGCTCCCAGGCTAGTAAGAGTGGTTGTCATCAGCCTTGCCCCTTTTTAATGAGCGTGCTGCTGCTGCTGAGTGCTTCAGTCGCGTCCGACTCTTTGCCACCCCATGGACTGTATCTCACCAGGCTCCTCTGTCCATGGGATTTCCGAGGCAAGAATATGGGAGTGGGTAGCCTGTCCCTTCTGCAGTGAATCTTCCTGACCCAGGATTGAACCTGGGTCTCCTGCGCTGCAGGTACATTCTTTATCTCTGAGCCACCAAGGAAGCCCTTCATGAGCATGGGGAGAAAGCATTTCTGGAAGTTGGAAAGGAAATTTCTTCTGGAGAGAGCTGCCTTGGAAAGAGAAGTTTCATTTGGGTGAGGGACATAGGCAAACCCCAAATAAAGGAGCAAGGAAATAAATAGCTAATGTATTCACCCATGAATCTTTGAAAAAGTTTTCCTGTTAACTGAATGCAACCAGAATCCTGAGCACATGGCTGTCCCTTAATATCATTTATACAAGTTCTTCAGAGACTCAAGTGCACAGTGGATATGAGAGGCAAATAGAAGATATCAAATGCAAGAGATGTCAGGAAGTGGTCAAACAACTAGGTCAAGTGATTCACAGATAGTTCATGGACCTTTGACATAATCCAAGTAAGTTAAGATCTTATTAATATCTCTACAACATAATTTACATCAGGCTAATTTACTCAAAGAGAAGGAGATGGTAAGAATAAACATCAACATCTTAGGACTCAGTGAACTAAAATGGATGGGAATGGGTGACTTTAATTCAGATGACCATTATATCTACTATCGTGGACAAGAATCCTATAGAAGAAATGGAGTAGTCCTAATAATCACCAAATAGTCCAAAATGCAATACTTGGGTACAACCTTAAAAATGACAGAATGATCTCGGTTCATTTCCAAGGCAAGCCACTTAACATGTAGTAATGTAACCACAGTAATTCAAGCCTATGCCCCTACCACTGATGCTGAAGAAGCTGGAGTTGATCAGTTCTGTGAAGAACTAGAAGATCTCTTAGAACTAACACCATAAAAAAAAAAAAAAAAGATGCTCTATTCATCACTGGGGATTGGAACGCAAAATAGGAATTTAAGAGATACCTGGAGTAACAAGCAAGTTTGGCCTTGGAGAACAAAATGAAACAGGGCAATGGCTAACTGAATTCTGCCAAGAGAACACACTTGTCATAGCAAGGACTCTTTTTCAACAACACAAGAGGTGACTTTACGCATGGACATCACCCAAAGGCCAATGCTAAAATCAAATTGGTTATATTCTTTGTAGCAGAAAATGGAGAAGCTGTATACAGTCAGCAAAAATAAGACCTGGAGCTGACTATGGCTCAGATCATCAGCTTCTCATAGCAAATACACACCTGCATTAACAAATAAGAGAATCACAAGTCAATAGCTTGCTATTGAAGTTAAATTGGTTATTAATTTAAACTACATTATGACAAGAACTGAGTTGTTCCCACAAAACTCTTTCAGGTTTATTGCATATTCTCTGTTAACAGTCATTAATGACTGAATTTTGCCTATTGACATAGTGCATGCTTTTCTTTTTGAAAGAGGAAGTAGCGATGGGAACATTAAGGATGCAGCGTGGCAGAATTCCTAATGTGCTGTCATCCGTCTATCCTTGTCTCGTTCACGCTCTTGCTCAGTTGTGTCCGACTCTTTGTGAACCGTGGACTGTGCCCTCCAGGCTCCTCCATCTGTGGGATTTCCTAGGCAAGAATCCTGGAGTGCCTTGCTATTTCCTTCTCCAGGGGATCTTCCCGACCCAGGGATGGAACCTACGTCTCCTCCATTGGCAGGTGGATTCCTTACCGCCGAGCCACCACAGAAGTCCACTGATGTGTTAATGTGAAGTATCATCTATTGACAAAATAAATGGTGAGTTTTAAAAATGTAGCATAAATCAGACTTTGGAATTCATACCCACTTTTTTTTAGACTCTGTCAAAAATTGTATAAAAAGCATATGTCTTGTTTGGACAGAATCTTATTTTCAACCTTGGAATTGAATATATGCTCGGTATCATTTATTCATCTATTTATTCAAATGCCAACCAAAAATGCTGCACTAAAATCCATAGATCCTGTGCTCCAGTACACAGAGAATCAAATCTAAATTAAAAATAAAAAGTCTACATGAAGGAGACTAACAAAAAACTAAGAATTATTGGAGAAAAGAGCAGAGATACATTATTTCCTGTATACACATTCAGTTCAGTTCAGTTCTGGGAGTTGGTGATGGACAGGGAGGCCTGGCGTGCTACAATTCATGGGGTCACAGAGGGTCGGACACAACTGAGCTACTGAACTGAACTTGAACAATGTTTGTGACCCCATGAATTGCAGCACGCCAAGCCTCCCTGTCCATCATCAACTCCCGGAGTTCGCTCAGACTCACGTCCATCGAGTCAGTGATGCCATCCAGCCATCTCATCCTCGGTAGTCCTCTTCTCCTCCTGCC
>SJYX01024564.1:818281-833622 GCA_006410675.1 Oreotragus oreotragus
ATTCAAGACTGATCTCCTTTATGATTGACTGGTTTGATCTCCTTGCAGTCCAAGGGACTCTCAAGAGTCTTCTCCAACACCACAGTTCAAAAGCATCAATTCTTCAGTGCTCGGCCTTCTTCACAGTCCAGCTCTCACATCCACACATGACCATTGGAAAAACCATAGCCTTGACTAGACGGACCTTTGTTGGCAAAGTAATGTCTCTGCTTTTTAATATGCTATCTAGGTTGGTCATAAAGTTGCTTCCAAGGAGTAAGCCTCTTTTAATTTCATGGCTTCAGTCACCATCTGCAGTGATTTTGGAGCCCCCCCAGATAAAGTCTGACACTCTTTCCACTGTCTCCTCATCTATTTGCCATGAAGTGATGGGACCAGATGCCATGAACTTCGTTTTCTGAATGTTGAGCTTTAAGCCAGCTTTTTCACTCTCCTCTTTCATTTTCATCAAGAGACTTTTTAGCTCCTCTTCACTTTCGCCATAAGGGTGGTGTCATCTGCATATCTGAGCTTATTGATATTTCTCCCGGCAATCTTGATTCCATCTTGTGCTTCTTCCAGTCCAGCGTTTCTCATGATGTACTCTGCATATAATTTAAATAAGCAGGGTGGCAATATACAGCCTTGACGTGCTCCTTTTCCTATGTGGAACCAGTCTGCTGTTCCATGTCCAGTTCTAACTGCTGCTTCCTGACCTGCATACAGGTTTCTTAAGACCGTACACAATCATCATTAACCAGACTTTATTAGTGTTGCCAACAGAACGAAAACATCATTTAGGTTTTCCTGTGGGGCACCCCAGATCCTTGGAACTGTGTCTGGTATCATATAATTAGTCAGATATTTGTAAATGAAGGGAAAAATGAAGGGAAATGAAAGAGGAAACAAAAGGATCTATTGTTCAATAAGCAGATTGTCATTTAAGATGAGATAACCGAGGCTCAGAGAGGTAGTCATTTGTCTGAGGTCATTGCATGCATTTGTTTATGTCATATGTTAAAAGATACTTTGAAAACTATTTGAAGTCAGAAATAGTAACAAGGTCATGAGCTTAATTGTGAAGAATTAAACTCTGGATGGGGGAGCCTGGTGGGCTGCCGTCTATGGGGTCACACAGAGTCGGACACGACTGAAGTGACTTAGCAGCAGCAGCAGCAATATGTTCTTACCTAATATATTTTTCTTTTTTTTTTTAAATTACAGTTGATAGTCTTAAATTTAATGAAAAATATGATGAAACGTCATTTCAAGGAAAGGACCTTTTTAAACTATAGCTTTAAATCTAGTATCAGCTAGTACTAGCTCATATTCCCAGAGATCTTTCAACGGAATGATTCTGATGGGCAATAGCGTAATGTCTAAATAAGGTAGGTTTCAAACAACATTCAAGCCTTTGCTAAGTAAGATACTGAATTTCATATAAATGCAAAATCCTACTGTATGCATCAAAATTTGTGTGAATTATATTATTATTGACAGAATGCTAGATAAATTGAGACTTTTGATAAACTTATTTTAAACCACATCCTAACAGTGTATGATGATGTTCAATACAATGCTCACATTGCTTTTACTTTCATCACATTGCTTTTACTTTCATTTAACTGAATATAAATATTTCAACTTAGTATTACATATAGAAATGATGCCAACTCAAGTGTAAAAACTGCTTTTCATCAAGACATTAAATATTCTTGAATCAGGTGCTTAAGATTTTTAAATAAGTGAATAGTTTTTTGCATCTAGATATAGTTTTCCTAATGTGTTCATATTAATAGTTATTCTTCATTAGTGGTATTTTAAATGTTGTAAGTATGTTTCATTGACTGAAATATTCAGAGTGTGCAGTAATAATAACTGGTCAATGATAGTAATAATTACAGGAAATACTTGTCATAAATAAGTCTCCATTATGTTACTAGATTGGAATTGACTTCAGAAGGATCCATTAGATTAATGGTACTGCTTTAACAAGGGCTTGCTGCATAGCTCAGTTGGTAAAGAATCCAGCTGCAATGCAGAAGACCTGGGTTTGATCCATGGGTTGGGAAGATCCCCTGGAGGAGGGCATGGCAACTGACTCCATTATTCTTGCCTGGAGAATCCCATGGACAGAGGAGCCTGGCGGGCTACAGTCCATGGGGTCACAAGAGTCGGACACGGCAGTGACTAAACCACTATCACCATTACTTTAACAGATGGACTTGGATACTCACTTATTTCGCATATGCCCTAAGAGACTAGAGAAAGTCACCACCCATTTTGCAGGCAAGGAAACAGCAGTGAAACAACATTGCTAATTTACAAGTTGGTAATAGCAATTGCAGATTCAATTACACACAGTCTGTTTGACTCTAGAGACCTTACCCTACAACAGCTCCCACAGGGATTTCATTTTACACTGTTCTTCTTGCTGTTTAGTTGCTGAGTCCAACTCTTTGCAATCTCATGGACTGTAGCATGCCGGTTCTTTCGTCTTCCGCTGTCTCCAGCAGTTTGTTCAAATTCTTGTTCCTTGAGTTCATGATGCTAATCTAACCATCTCATCCTCTGCCGTCCCCTTCTCCTCTCACCTTCAATCCTTCCCAGCATCAGGGTCTTTTCCAATGAGTTGGCTCTTCACATTAGATTACCAAAGTATTAGAGCTTCAGCTTCAGCAACAGTCCTTCCAATGAATACTCAGGGTTGATTTCCTTCAGGATTGATGGCTTTGATCTCCTTGCAGTCTAAAGAACTCTCAGGAGTCTTCTCCAGCGCCACAGTAACAGAGCATCAGTTCTTCGGTGTTCAGTTTTATTTTTCGGTCCAGCTCTCACATCTATACATGACTAGAGGAAAAATGAGAGCTTTGACTATAATGACCTTTGCTGGCAAAGTGATGCCTCTCCTTTTTAATACAGTGTTTCTGTTGGTCAGAGCTGTCCTTCCAAGGAGCAGGCATCTTAATTTCTTGGCTGCAGCCATTGTCTGCAGTGATTGTGGAGCCCAAGAAAATAAAGTCTGCCCCTGTTTCCATGTTTCTCCCCATCTGTTTGCCATGAAGTGATGGGACCGGATGCTGTCATCTTGGTATTTTGAATGTTGAGTTTTGAGCCAGGGTTTTCACTTTCCTCTTTCACTCTCATTAAGAGGCCATACAGTTCCTCTTCACTTTCTGCCATTAAAGTGGTATCATTTGCTTATCTGAGGTTGTTGATATTTTCCAGGCAATTGGATTTCAGCTTGTGGTTCATTCAGCCTGGTATTTCACATAATATGCTCAGAATATAAATTAAACAAGCAAGGTGAAAATATGTAGCCTCCTTTCCCAATTTTGAACCCATCGGTTGTTCCATGTCTGGTTCTAACTGTTGCTTCTTGACCTGCATACAGGTTTCTTAGGAAACAAGTAGGGTGGTCTGGTACCTCAAATTAAATTAGATAACTTGTCATAGCACTCTTAATCTGCTATGGGATTAAATATCAGGTAATCAAGTGCATATTATTGGACAAAGTTTTTTATGAAGCAATTTGTTACAGGTAATATTTTTGTTGATTGTTAAAAGATATCTTAAATTTTGACTCATCTGCATTTTCTAATATCTACGTTAGCTTTTCCACTCTACTTTTCTATGTAGGAAAATAATCATTGTGTTTTTAGGGAAGATGGACTTTGAGGTCAGAATATCCTGTGTTCCAACTGAAGCTCCATGTGTGATATCTTAGGAAAGTTGATCAACTTTTCTGTCTCTAAATTTCTTTATCTATATATATAGAGAGACAATACCTACTATGTATTTTTGCTTAAAAAAATAAGAAAATATAGAATGTAAAGCATTTATATTATAAAATTTGACACAGAGAAGAAATTTATTTTAAAAAGATAGCATTCTCAATAAGATATTTCTATTATATTATTTATATTATATTAGAATTAATGAAAGTGAAAGTGAAGTCGCTCAGTCGTGTCTGACTCTTTGCGACCCCATGAACTGTAGCCCACCAGGCTCCTCCATCCATGGGATTCTCCAGGCAAGAGTACTGGAGTGGGTTGCCATTTCCTTCTCCAATACTAGAATTAATAATGACTATCAAAAGTTTAGGTCAGGTTAGAAAGTCAGACTACTATATTCAATCAATTTTGAATATAAATGGTGAAAACTAGCTGCTAATGATTCATAGCCCACATTTCTGATTGAAATACTTATGAAAATATTTCAAGTAAGGCAAATGAAATATAATACACAAAATAGTGCTGTTGATAAACAACATGCCAGAAATCACAAAAATAAGTAAAAAAAAAGAATCTCCATTAATCGTAGCACTGAGGCAGAACGGCAGTTCACCCAGGTTGAAAACGTTAATAATTCCAACTGTCTCTCTGATGGCAGTTGTGGTTCAAAGAACCTAGATCTGTTTCAACCCTGTCCACCTTTGCTCTTGTTCCCCACACACTCTCTACCAGATTTTTCAGTTTTTCCACAACTTTATTTCCTGGAGCACTTCTTGGAGGGAATAAGATGAGTGGCTGGGAAAAAAATGAGTCAGTGCAATAAGGTTACAGAATTCAATTTGCAGACCCCAAATACCTTATCTAAAACTTTTGGGAATGATATGGGTAAGCCGGAATTTCACTTTGATTTTTCAGAGGGAAGGCACTTCTTATGTGACATCTAAGACAATTCTTATACACTGTGTGTGAAAATTCACATAAAGGAAAAATGATGAGAAGTTCTAGATCACCTCACATTGATTTTGGCCAGATCTTACTACTAAATTAGTTATGGCAAAGCAATCTTGATTTCAGGGTTTGGGTTTAGAAACTATAGTTAAGGGAATGCAAGGCTGTACTATACCTCTTTCCTTAGAAAGCCAGAATGCAAGTTTGCATACTAAGTCTAAACATCCTTGCAATGTAGAAAGCTCTAAATCTGACTTGACCTTCTGATGTGTAATATATTTCCTTCATCTATTCCTCTTAGTGCTGACCGAGTATCAGGCTTCACGCTAGCAAGAGAGATTCAAGGATGAGCAAGACACATGATGTTCATGTCCTCAAGATATTGATGGTTTAGAACAAATAAAAGTCTCTAAACAATCGTTAAATACATGGATTAGTAGGCAATTTGAATGGGGATCAGGAGCGCAAAGGCTTAGAAAGAAGAGCTCTGATGGAGATAAGTGAAGTACCCAGCCTTGTCTGAGAGAGAAGGGATTTCTTTGAGAAAGTGACGCTGAAGTTGGGAGCGAGAAAGGGGCGTGGAGTAAGAGTGGCTCTGAGGGGAGGGGAATCAGTTGACCGGAATAAAGGAAAGACTTCCACGGGGGAAAAAGGAAAGTGTTTTCCGGGGACAGATTGAGTCAGGGCTTGTGAATAATAATTATGGATTTGGGCCTTTATCCTAATAACAATGAAACGTCAGTGAGGGATTTTAAAATGAATCATCACGCTCAGACTTGCATTAAAAATAATTCTGTGTTTCAGCAAGGGAAATATATCAGAGTGTGGGAGATGAGTTAAAGGCCTGTTTTGAGAAATACTGCTTTATCAGCAACTCTCTGGGGACGCCGATTCTGGGACAGTAATTCGCAGCAAGGGAGCACAATTAGTGGTCCTTTACATTCACTATGCGTTACAATTTGAAGCAGATGGATGTTGTGTCTCGGAAAAGATATCGTAAGCATTTGCATATTTTAGAGAAGGAGGTAGAAAAGAGTCATAAGTCAAGATACGAAGAACGGACAGTTGTAATATAAGCGAAACCTTATGTTTTGATAAAAAAGATAAGTGATACATTTAATAAAAGGCCACTATATCTGTTTTTTGTCAGAAAATATGTATTAAGTGACAGCTGTCAAGAAAATGCAGTTTCTTGAAACTCAAGTGCTAGAGTATTTTATACACACACACACACACACACACACACGTTAGAGAAGGAAAGCTATGACAGACCTAGACAGTGTATTACAAAGCAGAGGCATCATGTTATTGACAAAGGCACATATAGTCAAAGCTATAGTTTCTCCAGTAGTCATGTAAAGATGTGAGAGTTGGACTATAAAGAAGGCTGAATGCTAAAAAACTGATGTTTACAAATTATGGTGGTGGAGAAGGTGCTTGAGAGTGCCTTGGACAGTAAGGAGATAAAAGAAGATAAAACCAATCAATCCCAAAAGAAATCAACCCCAGAAGGACTGATGCTGAAGCTGAAGCTCCAATACTTTGGCCACCTGATGTGAAGAACTGACCTATTAGAAAAGATCATGATGCTGGGGAGGACTGAAGGCAAAAGGAGAAGGAGGTGGCAGAGGATGAGATGGCTGGATGCATCGACTCAGTGGACATGAATCTGAACAAACTCCAGGAGAGAGTGGAGGACACAGGAGCCTGGCCTGCTGAACTCCACGGTGTCACAAAGAGCCAGACAAGACTTGGTGGCTGACTTGGCAACTATATATATATGTAATGAGATAGCAATGGTGAACTTTGCTATCCAATGGAAATTAACTTAGTGAGAATACACCTACCAAGTTGCTTCAGTCATGTAAAACTCTTTGTGACAACATGAGCTGCAGCCCTCCAGGCTCCTCTGTCCATGGAATTCTGGAGTGGGTAGCCATTTCCTTCTCCAGGGAATCTTCCTGGGTCTAACCCAGGGATCAAACCTGGGTCTCCTGCATTGCAAGAGGATTCTTTACCATCTGAGCCACCTAGGAAGTCCATATATGTATATGGATAAAATATATGTATAAAATCATGTATAAAATCATGATTGCTAATATCTAGAATCCGTGTTAGGTAAATATTGCAGATCTGAAAGTTAAGTAATAAGATCTGAATTCATTGATCCTATTCTCTGGGACAAGTCTGAGATAAATAGTAACGGTGAATTTGAGAGAAAAGAACAATGCTTCAAGAATTAAGCATTCTAGAAAAGTCCTAAATATTTGATATAACTGGTTCACTAGTAAGCAAATACTCTTGCTATAAAGTAGGATTTTAAACTGTTAGTATATAATTTTGATGACCACAAAAATCATTCAGTGACTTACTAATAGCAATTGATAAACTAACATTAAAACCTATGTCAGAAGGAGCCTCTATTGTTCCCCATTTTTGTGAAATCACAATGCAGAGAGACTGGGCACAGAAGTAAATACAACAGAAATTTACGTGTCCAGAGATCATATTAAAAATTCAAGGTAAATATCAATATTTTTGATGAGTTTTCTAAAAGCAAAGGTAAACATTTCATGTGCTTTTTGTTGGCGTTGTATTGTTTTTTAAGAGCAGCAAAATTGGTTTTTATTCCTTTGTTCAGGAACATCAATATAAACAGTTCATTAATCTGAACCTTCAGAAGCCAGATCAAGATTTATATATAAAAGCTGATGAATTTTGTTTACCTGTCATATAGGTATATCTATACGAGTTCCTTGATAGTATTTTATGTCAAGGACTTTATAGTTTTGTGCAGCCTTGGACTGATAAATGACTCAAAAAGTGTACTTACACTTCACTTGCTGTGATTTCAATCTAAAAAATTGTAGGATTGAATGCTTTGTAAGTATCCACTACCCTTAGGCAATAGCAATATTATTTGTACCTTTGTTTAAACCTTTTAAAGCCATGAAATATTGTATAACTAACTGTGTCCCAAGAAAGCTTGAAATCGAGGCCTTTTAAAATTGATTTCGTCTTCATTTCATATAATATAGAAATTAAAAAATCCTCCTGCTTATTCATAATTACAAATAAACTGTAGTCTCCATGGTCAATGCTGCTGATCTCAATTATTACTTCATTGTGATGTTAGACTAGTTAGACTAGTAACTTGGACATATTTTCTTAAATAAAATTAAAGTCAACTCTTATCAGTTTTGCTGTAAATATAATCTATTATTTAAATTTATATTCACAAATAATAAAAATTTCATCCATATGCATAAAATAAAATTTTATGGAGCTTTATTTTATCATTTGGAGAGATAAAATTATTAAAAATAATTGTAACAGAAAATTATAGATCAATAATAAAAATAGATCAGAAAAAGTGTCAATAGTATATGGTCTCAAAAAATAGAGAACCAAACTGGAAGTCAATGAGATTTATCTTAATTCTAACTCTGATTTGCAGTCTGTAATAGGCACATCACTTGGAGTCCTCTTGACTGGATTTTTCACCTTCAAAGAAATGTCACCATTATATCTGTAATCCTCCACACAAGGGTAATGTAATGTTTAATGAGAGTGGTTGAAAATAGTATTGTGAGTGCTAAGAGGAAAGAGGTTTTATTAACCCAAAACTTGTCCTTAAGGCTTGAACAACCAATCATAGTGCGAAAATAATCAGTTTTGTTTTCAGATCAACTCCATCTATTTTAAAGTGCTCTATTCTTAAAACACAAAAACAAAAAGCAGTTTCTGATGAGAAGTATAAATATCAAGGCTTCTCATACTATCGGAAGGGAAGAATATAAAATAGAATGAATATATATGTATAACTGCGTCACTTTGCTGTGGAGCAGAAGTTAACACAACCTTGTACATCAACTATATTTCAATAAGAATAAAAAAACACAAAAAGAAATTATTTTAGCATGATATTTATAACTAAAAATATTACACAACATTTATAAAATAAGCAAGCAATATAAACATATAATACATTTGGGTATTAAAAGTAGCTCATTAGCTAACAGAGTAATTAATTCTACGTATCAGTGAGGTTGTTTAGTTTCAGTAAGCTCACTGAATACAAAATTTCTTTAGAGTTGAAGGCCCACAGCAAGGTGCTGACTAGTGAGTGATTAGATTTAAGAGCCACATCTCTGCATCGAGCAAAAAGAATGGCAATTGGCACACGGTCATATATCATTTTCTTTTATTTTTTCATTTTTTTTTAGCTAATTCACAAAAAATTCCAAGAAAATTTAGATCTCTGAAATTTATTCCAACAATAGATGATATTGTTGCTGATTCAACCTACAGCTTTCTCCTGACTTACCAATGGAGAATTAGTACTGCATCTATATTCAAAGGTATATGAATTCTTCTAAAGGTCAGTAAGAAAGTTGACTAAAAAAAGTAATTTCAACTATTTCATATAAAAGTCAAAGTTATGTGTGTGTGTTCTGAAATTTATTCCAACAATAGATGATATTGATGCTGATTCAACCTACAGCTTTCTCCTGACTTACCAATGGAGAATTAGTACTGCATCTATATTCAAAGGTATATGAATTCTTCTAAAGGTCAGTAAGAAAGTTGACTAAAAAAAGTAATTTCAACTATTTCATATAAAAGTCAAAGTTATGTGTGTGTGTGTGTGTGTGTGTGTGTGTGTGTGAGTTGCTCAGTTGTGTCTGACTCTGCAACCCCGTGGACTGTAGCCGACCAGGTTCCTCTGTGCAAGAGATTCTCTAGGCAAGAACACAGGAGTGGGTTGCCATAGATTTTAATTTTAAGATGACCTTGACAAATGACCTGATATTTTAAAAACCTTCACTTCCTTTTTCTGTACCTCCTGATGGCCCGTAACACTTGGATGTGATAGAAATGAAGTTACCCTCTCAGAGCCTCTTCCCTTTCATCTTTATTGGTGCATCCCTGACATTTAGCTGACCAAAAAAATATCTAAAGCAAGGACCAAATTGCCAATTCTCTTTTAGCAAGCTGTGGTCATGTGAAAGAGAGGCAGAAGATAAAAGTCGTATGTATAATTTCTGGGAGGTGTATTTGTGGGAGGAGTTTTCTCTCTCTCCTCTCTTACCTGGTTGAGAGCCTGGTTGGGATGCAGACATAACAGCAGAAAGTGCTTCAATCAAGTTGGTGTATAAGGCTGAAACTGTATTTTAGTGAGACAGCGAAACAAAGAAAGATTGTTCTGCAAAGAAGCTTTAAAATAATATATGTAGGGAAACTAGGGCCACTCATGCCAGTATCGGTATCATCATTTTAAAGCTTTTTCTTTTTCTAATAGATTTTTGGGTACTTCATGCATAATGGTGGCCAGCGTCCCACCAAAACGCTAAGGTAAAATGTGTCAGTTTTCAATAAGCTTTACTTATAGACATACGGGCTTCCCTCATGGCTCAGACGGTAAAGCATCTGCCCACAATTCGGGAGACCTGGGTTCGATTCCTGGGTTGGGAAGATCCCTTGGAGAAGGAAATGGCAATCTACTCCAGCACTCTTGCCTGGAAAATCCCATGGATGGAGGAGCCGGATAGGCTACAGTCCATGGGATCGCAAAGAGTCGGACACGACTGAGCGACTTCACTTTCACTATAGACATATAGTATTGAGGTGGATTTCCTTTTCTTTCATTCTCAAATATAAGTAGTATTTTAGCCAATTTGGGAAGCTACTATAGAATATTATAGACAAGGCGACTTAAATTGCAAACGTTTATATCTCACAGTTTTGAGGTTTGAGAAGTCCAAAATCAAGGTGCCAGTAGATCCAGTGTCTAGTGAAAACACACATCTTGGTTCTTAGATGGTCATCTTCATGGCAGAGAGCGAAGGAGAGACAAGGTTTTCTGATCTCTTTTCATAAAAGCACTAATCCCATTCAGTTCAGTTCAGTTCTGTCACTCAGTTGCATCTGACTCTGCAGCCCCATAGACTGCAGCACACCAGGCCTCCCTGTCCATCACCAACTCCTGGAACTTGCTCAGACTCATGTCCATTGAGTTGGTGATGCCATCCAACCATCTCATCCTCTGTCATCCCCGTGTCCTCCTGCCCTCAATCTTTCCCAGCATCAGGGTGTTTTCAAATGAGTCAGCTCTTCACATTGGGTGGCCAAAATATTGGAGTTTCAGCTTCAACATGAATCCTTCCAATGAACACCCAAGACCGATCTCCTTTAGGATGGACTGGTTGGATCTCCTTGCAGTCCAAGGGACTCTCAAGAGTCTTCTCCAGCACCACAGTTGAAAAGCATCAATTCATGAGGGGTCCATTTTCATGATTTCATTACTTTTCAAAGGCCCCATTTTCTAATACCATCACATTAAAAGTTTAGGATTTCAACTTATGAACTATGTTTTTTTTGGGGGGGTACAGACATTCAACCCATAACACATGAAAGCTTAAGGCTACAATTTTCTGAAGAAATCCCAATGTGTAAGATTAAAAACAAAAAAAATAGAAAGTTTGATAATGAGGGAAATAAGATTATCTAATAGAGCAAAATAGAACCATAAAAAACTGATTAATATCCTAAATGAGATTAGAAAAGATCCTGACTGTCTATAAAGAAAATTTCATAAAAAGCAACAGGCAGGAAATCTTGAAAAGTTCTTTAGATTTTAAAAAGAGTTAGAAGTTTTCAAGAAATCTTCCAGAATAAGAGCCAATGGTTGTGGAAAGTATGAAAGAAAGAAAAAATACTTAAAGGTTTATTTTGAGGCATCAAATATCCAAATAACTTTGCAAATAGAGAAAAGAGTTAAAAAGGGAAATGATGATTAAATTGATTAAATAAAAAACTGTTCTAAAGAGAAGAGATTTTAATTGAAGGAATCCATTAAAAGTGGAAAGGAATAGAGACTCGTATCTGACAAACTGCAGCAAAACTTTAGGATGTCAGCAAAGGGGAGATACACGCAAGGAAACCACAATGATGAAAAACATGACATAGACATCATGCCGTTTCTCAATTAGACACAGAGTGTCGTCTGAAATTTCACTTACTATACAAACTACATTGTTATAGATTGTTAGTTCTTCTTTTTTAAAAATGTATTTATTTATTTTAACTGGAGGCTAATTACAATATTGTAGTGTTTTTTTGCTGTACATTGACGTGAGTCAGCCATGGGTGTACACGTGTCCTCCATCCTGAACCCCCTCCCACCTCCCTCCCCATCCCATCCCCTGGGTCATCCCAGTGCACCAGCCCTGAGCACCCTGTCTCATGCTTCGAACCTGGACTGGTGATCTGTTTCACACATGATGATATACATGTTTCAATGCTATTCTCTCAAGTCATCCCAAGATTGTTAGTTCTTAATTTTTAAAAATATTTTTTCATAGATTTGCTTTAAGTGAGGTAGTAGGCACTTTTCAAAAGGCTGCTATTGTATCAGTACAAGACTATCATATATGTTTAACAGAAAAACTATTTGAGTATTAGAATTTGTTTTTATATCAATTTTGATTTGATTGANTTTTTCATAGATTTGCTTTAAGTGAGGTAGTAGGCACTTTTCAAAAGGCTGCTATTGTATCAGTACAAGACTATCATATATGTTTAACAGAAAAACTATTTGAGTATTAGAATTTGTTTTTATATCAATTTTTATTTGATCGAGACAGTAGAACTGTGGTGAATTATGTGGAATATGGAATTTATCAGAGAGTGCACAATTTTGATGTCAATTAAAAAGACTATGGAAGAGTTTTGCTTTGTATCTGGTGAAGGTCGTGAAGTTGCTGTAAAACAGCACGCTGGTCGTCAAGAAGAAAGCCCTGAGTAAAGCAGAGGAGAGAGAGGATAAAGTGGGAATAAAGCTTATCTTCTAGAAGATAAACTGGAAGCTGCATCTTTCACTCACCACTTCCAGCCTCCATGATGAGGACTCCTGCATCATTTGCAGTGCTTTGCTTCAGTCATGCATGCCAACCCTCCCCAACCTGCTGCAGGTTGAAGACAGGCAATTCAATGAAATCTGGAGGCATTTAACCCAGCTGCTTCCCAGTGCCCCAAAGTGAGACAGCAGATCTGAGCCAATAAAGTGAGTTTCAGTAGTCTCTGATGCCCTACACTGACCTTCAGGAAAAATGGTTCTGCCTCTTTCTGCCTTCCAACTCTCACCTAACCTGAGAGCATCCAGGTAAGGAGATTTGGAGGATAGTTCAACTTCACCAGGTTGAACCAGTAACCAAAACAAAATATTTGGACTCTATACAGTTGTGCTACTAGGTTTAACAAATTTAGCCTAATAGAGAAAATGAGGCATTGATCTCAACAATGGTAATATACACTTGACTGTGGTATGCTGCACACTATCAGAATGTGCACTCATAGGAGCATGTGGCATTAAAGATCACCAGATTCTTTCTGAGTTCTGAAGACAAAATGTTTCTGTTGCTGTTTGGCCACTACTTTTTTGGGATCTCAGTTCCTCAAATAAGAATTGAACCTGGGCCAAGGGAGTGAAAGCTTGGAATCCTCACCACTAGGTAACCAGGGAACTCTTGAAAAAGATTTATTTTTATAGATTGAGTTTATTTATATCCATCTTTTTTATTCTCAACTTGTGGTCTTTTCATCAACCAATCTGTCGCTTATTTTGATTTATTTTTGTTTTGTTAACAACAACAGCTATAACTACAGAAGGATAGGCTAAAATTCTGACTGAAATCTGACTTGTAAAATATTTTTGAGAAAATTGCTTTAACATGTGTTCATGATTCTCTAATTTCTGAAAGTCCTCACCCATAGAGGACAAGGCCAAGGACACGTGCTTTATATCAAGCCACTTACGGTAAAGTTCTGCTGATACAGACGTGCAAGAAACCTTTTGTTTCTCCTAAGTTGCTGCTACTGAAGGCTACTGTTATTTAGCCTTGAAAGCAAGTACCATAGGGATCAAATAAAAGCTTTGGTGGCAATAGTCAGGACAGTTTTAGAAATCTGGAATGTTAATTACCAGAGCTGAACTATTCTTAATGGCATGTAAATTTTTTTTTTTTAAACTGTTGTGGTACTACTCTATATATTTTTGTGAAGTGAAAGTCATTCAGTTGTGTCTGACTCTGTGACACTCCCCATGGACTGTAGTCCACTAGGCTCCTCTGTCCATGGGATTCTCCAGGCAAGAATATTGGAGTGGGTTGCCATTTCCCAAACCAGAATCAAGCCCAGGTCTCTCACATTGCAGGCAGATTCTTTATCATCTGAGCCACCAGGTAAGCCCATACATACATGTGCTTATCTATAACCATATTTAAAATTCTTTCTTTTACTGGGAAGATTTCAAACAAAATTTGGTAGCTGGTTTATTGAACATTTTGAACTTGGTAGGGCATAAACATGGAAATTAATTGGCATATTTCAAGACTATAATGATCCAAACTCCATAGGAGGTGAAGTGAGTTATATGAAAATGAATTAGACATGATCCCAGTCCCAGAGAAAAAAGCTTAATAGGGAAAATAGGCATGAGTTGCAACAGTTGTATACAGTCATTATGACCACCATTTAAACCTGTATTCTTTTAACCTAATAAAGGAATAAATTACAACATTTTATGGAGAAAATATGTTTATGTTTAAGAACTTGCTTAATATTATATTTTACCAATAGAGAGGTAACGTATTATCTACAAATCATTATTACTGATTAATAGGGACATAGTTTTCAAACCAAAAAGAAATTAAACTTTAAAGAAGTCATTTGTATAAGTTCATACAGCTAGTCAATGCAAGAATCAAGAGATAAATCCAGTTACTCTGACACTCAGATTGACATCATTTTTATTAAATCATTTGCAAAATGTTTTTCAAACTATTTAATTATACAGCTTTATTTACATAAAATATCTATACATATCCAAACTATGTAAACCCAGAGACATAGAAAGTGGATTGATGGTGCCAGGGGCTGGAGGGGACATGGGAAATGGAGAGGGACTTTTTAATGAGGACAGGTTGTTTTATTTTTATTTTTGAAGACATGAAGAAGATATTTTTAATTTTTTTATTTTATTTATTTTTTTGTATTTATTTATTTTTTTACACGAACTCCCAAACATGAACCCCGCTCCCACCTCCCACCCCACATCATCCCTCCAGATCATCCCCATCTAGAGAGGGGTATTGGTTGAAAACTTGTATAAGTGACACTGAATTGTTCACATTAAAATGGTTAATTGTATGTTACGTGAAAATCGTAGAAAGTGAGAATATATCTAACAAAAGTAAGAATGTAAATTGGTATAGCTCTTCTAGAAAACAGTTTGAAGTTTCCTCAAAAAAAAAAAATTGAACTACTATATGATTTAGCAATTCCGCTTCTGGGTATATACACAGAGAGAACAGACTAGGCATCATGAAGAGATGAGATGACGGCACTGCCATATTTTATAGCAGCATTGTTCAAAACAAACAAGAGAAGACCCTACACATGGACATCACCAGATGGCCAACAGCGAAATCAGACTGATTATATTCTTTGTAGCCAAAGATGGAGAAGCTCTATATAGTCAACAAAAACAAGACCAGGAGCTAACTGTGGCTCTGACCATGAACTCCTTATTGCAAAATTCAGACTTAAATTGAAGAAAGTAGGGAAAGCCACTAGACCATTCAGGTATGACAAAAATCAAATCCCTTATGATTATACAGT
>SJYX01024564.1:846044-915639 GCA_006410675.1 Oreotragus oreotragus
GTATTGATTCCAGCTTGTGTTTCTTCCAGTCCAGCGTTTCTCATGATGTACTCTGCATAGAAGTTAAATAAGCAGGGAGACAATATACAGCCTTGACGTACTCCTTTTCCTATTTGGAACCAGTCTGTTGTTCCATGTCCAGTTCTAACTGTTGCTTCCTGGCCTGCATACAGATATCTCAAGAGGCAGGTCAGGTGGTCTGGTATTCCCATCTCTTTCAGAATTTTCCACAGTTTATTGTGATCCACACAGTCAAAGGCTTTGGCATAGTCAATAAAGCAGAAATAGATATTTTTCTGTAACTCTCTTGCTTTTTCCGTGATCCAGTGGATGTTGGCAATTTGATCTCTGGTTCTTCTGCCTTTTTTAAAACCAGCTTGAACATCAGGGAGTTCATGGTTCACGTATTCCTGAAGCCTGGCTTGGAGAATTTTGAGCATTACTTTACTAGCATGTGAGATGAGTGCAACTGTGCAGTTATTTGAGCATTCTTAGTAGTCTCTTATGATCCTTTCTATTTCTGCAGTATCATTTGTAGCTCCTCTTTTACATTAATACTGTTATTGATTTGAGATATCTCCCTTTTTTTCTTGTTGTGTCTGGCTAAAGCTTTGTTGATTTTGTTTATCTTTTCAAAGAATGAACTTTTAGTTTCCTTTTGTTATTCTTCATTGCTCTTTTGTTTATTTCTGCGCTGGTCTTTATGGTATCTTTCCTTCCACTAACTTTAGGTTTTCTTTGTTCTTCTTTCTCTAGTTTCTTTAGGTGTCAGGTTAGTTTGTGCTGCAGTCCATGGGGTCACCAAAAGTCAAATATGACTGAGTGACTAGACTGAACTCAAATAATTTTTCTTGTTTCCTGATGTAAGATTTTATTGCTATAAACATTCGTCTTAGTACTCCTTTCCCCATGTCCTGTGAGTTTTGAATCAATGTGCTTCTGTTTTCATTGTCTCTCTCTAATATATATCTATATTCTATTTGATTTATTCAGGGGTCTACTGTGTGTTGAGTAGCATATCATTTCGCTTTCATGTGTTTGTGTTTTTCACAATTTTCTTGTCGTTGATTTCTAATCTCGTAGCACTGTTGCTGTGGTGCAGTCCCTCAGTTGCGTTTGACTCTTTGCGACCCCATGGGCTGAAGCTCACCAGGCTTCCCTGTCCACCATCTTCCAGAGCTTGTTCAAAGTCATGTCCATTGAGTTGGTGATGCCATTCAGCCATCTCATCCTCTGTTAGTAGTGGTAAATCCCCTTCTTCTCCTGCCTTCAGTCTTTCCCAGCATCAGGGTCTTTTCCAGTGAGTCAGTTCTTTGCATCCAGTGGCCAAAGTGTTGGAGCTTCAGCAACAGTCCTTTCAGTGAATATTCAGAGTTGATTTCCTTTAGTGTTGACTGGTTTGACCTCCTTGCAGCCCAGTGGACTCGCAAGAGTCTTCCCCAATACCACAGTTCATTTGTGGTCCAATGCTCACATGCAAACATGACTACTGGAAAAACCATAGGTTTGACTAAACGAAACTTTGTTGGCAAAGTAACATGTCTCTGCTTTTTAATATGCTATCTAGGTCTGTCAGCTTTTCTTCCAAGGAGCAAGTGTCTTTTAATTTCATGCAAGCAAGCCTCTTTTAATCTCATAGCATAGTGGTCAGAAAATTTGCTTGATATGATTTCAATTTTTTTTAGTTACTAGAGTCACTTTGTGGCCCACCCTGTGATCAATCCTGAAGAATGTTCCAGGTGCACTTGAGAAGAATGTGTATTTTGCTGTTTTTAGATTGATTGCTCTATAAATATCAGCTAAGTCCATCTGGTCTAATGTGTCATTTAAAGCCCATGTTTCCTTATTGATCTTCTGCCTGGATGATCTGTCCATTGATGAAAGTGAGTTATTAAAGTCCCCTGCTCTTATTGATTTCTCCCTTTATGGCTGCTGGTAGTTGTCTTATATGTTGAGGTACTCCTGTGTTTGGTGAATATATAAATGTTATATCTTCTTCTTGGATTGAAACCTTGATTTTTATGTACTGTCTTCCCCTTCTTTTGTATCAGTCTTATTTTAAAGACTACTTTGACAGGAGTATTACTACTCCAGGTTTCATTTTCATTTGAATGGAGTATATTTTTCCGTCTCTTCACTTTCAGTCTGTATGTATCCCTACATCTGAAGTGGGTGTCTTGTAGAGAGTGTAGGGAGTATACATACTTTTTTTTTTTTTCGCTTGTTTGTTTGTTTTTATGCATTCAGACAGCCTATATGTTTTTGTTGGAGCATTTAATTTGTTTATGTTTAAAGTAATTGTCAATGTGAAGGTCCTTATTGCCATTTTCTTAAAGTTTTGGACTTGTTTTGTAGTATTTTTCTTCTCTTCCTGTTTTGTTCTCTTTTGTGAACTGATGACTAACTTGAATATTGTGTTTGCATTCCTTTTTCTTTCCTGTGGGTGTGTCTATTGTAGATTTTTGGTTTGCAGTTACCATGAGGTTTTAATGTAGCAGTCTATATATAAACAAGATTGCTTTAAGTTGTTGGTCTTTTAATTTTAGATGCATTTCTGATAGCCTGAATTTGTGATCTCCTCTTCTCACAGTTGCTGGTGTTGATACCATATTTGTCTATGAGTGATTTCTTACATTGACTGTGTGTAGAGGTTTTTTTTTTTTTCATAATTTTCCTGTTTCTAGCTTTGCCTTTTTCTTTTCTGGTTTAAAATCTCCTTTAGCACTTGTTGCAAAGCTGGTCTGGTGGTGCTGACTTTTCTTAGCTTTTGCATTTCTGTAAAGCTTTTGATTCTCTGTCAAAACTGAAAGATAGCCTTGTTGAGTAGAGTAGTCTTGGTTTCAGATTTTCCCCTTTCATCACTTTAAATATACCATCCATCTCCTTCTGGCCTGCAAAGGTTCTGCTGAGAAATCAGCTGATAACTTTATGTGAGTTCCCTTGTATATTATTTGTTGGTTTTCCCTTGTTGGTTTTAATACTTTCTCATTTTCTTTAATTTTTGTCAATTTGACTACTCTGTGTTTCCTTGGGTATATCCTGCCTGGGATTCTCTGAGCTTTCTGGACTTGAATGACTGTTTCCTTTCCTTTGTTAGGCACATTTTCAGCTATTATCCCTTCAGATACTTTCTCAGTCTTTTTTTTTTTTTTTTCTCTCTCTTCTCTTTCTGGGACTGCGATAATGTGAATGCTGATGTATTTAATGTTTTCCAAGAGGATTTTTAGGCTGTGGTCACTTCTCTCCACTCTTTATTCTGTTCCATGGCAGTGGTATCCATTGTCTTTCATTCTGTCTTCTAGTTCATTTATCGGTTCTACCTCAGTTACTCTGGGATTTGATTTTATTGTGATCTCACCCCCTTATTGCCTTTGTGCCTTCTTTTGTCTTTGGGAGCAGGATAGCTCTGTTGGTAGTTTCAGCATTTTTTGTTAATGGTATTTAGCAATTAACTGTGCCTTTAGTGTTTCTAAGGAGTGAGCACAGGTTCTTCTATTTTGTCATCTTGAGTTAAACCAAGGGCCACATACTTTGGAAAAGGAGAAGTGTATTCTCAAATTTGCACCTAATACTCTGGCCAGGATCCTCTTCTATCATATTTCCTGAGAAAACCTCTTTGTGTATCATAAATAAGCAGTGAGACAGTAATGTGATAAGTAGACTTTCATTAAATGTTCTTATAGGGAAAGCAAAACAAACAAAAAAATCCACAGATATTATATTTACCACTTTCTTTCCTCTATCTCATTTATTTCCATTATGGAATTATACTACTAAAATAAAGCAATGCTATAAAAATATTTCAGTCGTATTAAATGAAAATGCCTCCATATGAACACAACACTATACTCATTATTTTAAAGATTACATAAACCGTGTTTATTTTCATGAATGTTATCTTGAATTCCCTATAACCTTCACTTTTTCTTCAATTTTTAAGTTTTAATTATCATCCATAAGTATAGAACTTATATGATATATATACTTATATGATATGTATATGACAGAATATATTTTTCTAGATAAAATATATTTTTCTATTTTTCTAAATAAAATTATTTTACAAACTTTTGAAAGACTCTTTCCCTTTACACACCTGAGATTTAGCTAAACATAATGGCACTGATTCATGAAAGAGCTCTCTAAAACTGGATGAGATGACATTGAATCCAGGTGTCTACAACATGAACTGAGTTAGTTCCATTCGTCTGATCTTTCCAGCAAGCAAAATAACAAGTGCAGTGCGACGTAGAGGATTCCATTAGACTGAGCCAGCGTTATTCCTTTCAGTAAAGGAATGCATAATATGTTGGCGAGAGAGAGGAAAAAAATGCAAAAGTTTATCAGGGAAACAGGTAATTTCCATGTTGCTTGTGTTTGTTTTCCATTTGATACAATGAAAACACTGCCAGCAGTTATATAAAATAGATTAATATTGTCTGACTAATGGCCATTATTGTAGCATAACTGTGAATCATAAAAAAAATACACTGAAAAGTAAGAAGTGTGCACTGTTAGAAAATTTTTATTAACAAGTAGGGTGGCTATCTCAGCTTGCCAATTAAACCTTCTGTCTTGGAATAATTGTAGCATCTCTTTCACTTTCAAAAGTATCATCTTAATGGTTCATATCTCTATCTCTGAGCTGCTGGAATGTAAGATATACACTCAGGCAGCAAATCATTAAATAGAATGATATTCCCTTCCATATAGGTGAGACAGATTCTTGAGGAGTTCATCTGGAGCTGTGGCTCTCATTGCCTAGAATAATGTGTGACATTTGCTGGAAATTCTAATGTTTGAACGATGAGTTATGATAAATATCAAACACCGCAAGAACCTAGATATATCACCGTTACCAGACAAATAAGAAAGGTCCACCACTACAAGTGATTATATGATGAATTAGCAAGATTTTTGACTAAAGGATTACTCTAAAACTGAATACCATCACTGACTCAGTGGACATGAACTTGAGCAGACTCTGGGACATAATGGGGAACAAGGAAGCTTGGAATGCTTCAGTCCATGGAGTCGCAGAATCAGACATGACTTAGCAACTGAACAAACAAGCAAAATGTCTTAAGAATGTTTAGCAGCTTAGTTTATCACATATATTTGACAGTTATTTTTATTGCCTTTTGATTACTAAGTGATGCTATGAGGTAAAAAGGATCTTGATGTCATGAATGTTCAGGATCCCAGTGAATCATTTTATAATGCCATTACTGTACTATATGCCTTTATGCCATTAAGTGATCTTTAAAACTTCAATTTTATCACTACACAAATTCTAACTAGCATACAAAATGAGCAAGCAATATGAAAATAATACTTTAAAGTGATTTTAAAACTAATCTTTAAGGAAAGACTCTAGTGGTACAAACATTTGATTTCCAGAAGAAAACAAAATTTCCCATTTTTGAATCATATATGCTGTGCTTGATTCTTTTGAACTGTGGTGTTGAAGCAGACTCTTGAGAGTCCCTTGAAGAGCAAGGGAATCTAACCAGTCCATCCTAAAGGAAATCAGTTCTTAATATTCACTGGAGGACTGATGCTGAAGCTGAAGGTCCAGTATTTTGACCACCTGATGCAAGGAACTGACTCATTAGAAAAGACCCTGATGATGGGAAAGATTGAGGGCAGGAGGAGAATGGGACGGCAGAGGATGAGATGACTGGATTGCATCACTAACTCGATGGACATGAGTTTGAGCAAACTCCGGGAGTTGGTGATGGACAGGGAGGCCTGGCGTGCTGCAGTCATGGGTCACAAACAGATGAACACGAATGTGCAGCTGAACCAACGATGCAGTGCTTAGTTGCTCAGTCATGTGCAACTCTTTGCGACCCCATGAACCATAGCCTGCCAGTCTCCTCTGTCCATGGGGATTCTCCAGGCAAGAATCCTGGAGTGGGTTGCTATGCCCTCCTCCAGGGGAGCTTCATAACCCAGGGATCAAACCCAGGTCTCCCACATTACAGGCGAATTCTTTACTGTTTGAGCCACCAGGGAAGTTTCATGAATTGTAATGACTTTTGGTGGTTGGGGAGGATGTGGATGTGTATGTGGCAATCAATATGTGGGAACTCAATACATTCTGCTCAGTTTTGCTGTGAAGCTAAAACTGCTTTACAAATGTCTATTTTTAAAAGGCATACACATAGAACAAAGGTGCTCAACCTTTCCTATATCTCAGAACAACCTGGAGGACTTATTAGACTTGAGATTGTTGGGTCCAACCTTAGATTCTCTGATCAGTAACTTTGGAAGAGGAGCATTGACATGGAGAAGCCCAGAGCATTTGTGTTATGGTTGATGAATCTTGAAAAAGTTTCTCCTTTAACATGTAGAAAAAATAATGAGATCAAAGTCATCCTTGTGTTAGTAACTGGTTAATTACTCTTGAAAGAGATTATGTGATATTTGTGAGATAAAAATCTTCCTGGATTTTCTACTTAAAAGTCATTTTCTATTTAAAGTTATTTCCTAAATAATGATTGGTCTCATCCTATTTACTGAAATGGGTAACTCCTTTCTAAGTTGTCTTTGTGAATATTTCCAGGAACTTTGTGTTTTAGAAAAAAAAAAAAAGATTGTTTTTATGTACATGAAATATTTAACAGGAGGAATCACTAAGCAGATAATGTGATAAATGATATTGGGTTTTTTCTCAGTAACAGATTACTATCTTGCTTATATATTATAATAAATGGTATAGAATTCACTGCATTTATCTCTGATAAATTATGGTTGAGGAAATATATAATGCATGTGGCAATTATACAGACATATTGTGTTACTAAAGTTATAGGATAATTAAAAACTTTTATTGTGTTAAAGCTACTTGGACTTGTCTTGAAGTCTAGAGAATATAGTGAGAATTAAACTGGAAAGAAGTATTCATTATAAAAATTATTATTAACTTCATTCTCTTGCATGCATTAATCATTAGTTCTAAACAAAGTTTGAACCCAAGACATTCCATACTAATTCGGAACACAGCTTGGTAATATTTTAAATTTTCTGCCTTATATATTGATTCAAATCAATACAATTATTTAAATACCAGTGTTTATATTTGATTATAGCTTTGCAAACATCAAATGACGTTTCTCAGAATGGCTATTAGATATAATATTTTTTAGGAGGGCTTACCTGGTTTTGTGCTCAGAGATGTCTTAGATATGCAGGGCCAACACTGAAATCTGGCTCTTTGTTCATTTTTCAGTGGTACCTCATACTTAAAACATAGACCTCTTAGACTGATTAGAAATTAACTGAGAATTTTAGCTTGCAAATAAGCAGAAGTATAGAGAAATTCTCTGGCCTTTCCCACTTAACACAGTCAGTGACAGGACCAAGGAGATCTTAGACCTGACTAGTTGCTGAGTGGTTGTGCTTCAGTACCTTTCTGCCTCTCTGCTTTGCAACCTGATGAAGAAAATGAATAGTTAACCTTCTTTTATTATAGAGAACAAAAGCATACCCGCTTCATAACAGACACTGGAAAACAAACTATAAGAACTGGCTTGTGGATGCTTCTCTCCTAAAATTCCCCTCAGGCAGTTGACTAACAAAGTTATTTTTCCTACTCATTTATGAACTGATGAAGCATGATTCTATCAGCCTGCAAGATGCTGTGAAAGGCATTTAATTGATTTCTGTGTAAGTTTAGAAAGCTCCTATTCACAGTATAAAGAATTATATTTTCATGATCAATTGTTCTGTATCTTTTATATACAATGATGCTTTGGACTATAAAAGGTGAAAATCCAAATCAGTTCAGTTGAGTCGTTCATCCATGTCTGATTCTGTGATCCCATGTACTGCCCCACACCAGGCCTCCCTATCCATCACCACCTCCTGGAGCTTATTCAAACTCATGTCCATTGAGTCCGTGTTGTCATCCAATCATCTCATCCTCTGTTATCTCCTTCTCCTCCTGCCTTCAATCTTTCCCACCATTAGGGTCTTTTCAAATGAGTCAGTTCTTTGCATCAAGTGGCCAAAGTATTGGAGTTTCAGATTCAGCATCAGTCCTTCCAATGAATATTCAGGGCTGATCTCCTTTAGGATGGACTGGTTGGATCTCCTTTCTGTCCAAGGGATACTCAAGAGTCTTCTCCAACACCACAGTTCAAAAGCATCAATTATTTGGGGCTCAGCTTTCTTTATAGTCCAGCTTTCACATACATACAGGACTATTGGAAAAACCGTAGCTTTGGTTAGATGGACCTTTGTTGGCAAACTAATTTCTCTGCTTTTTAATAAGCTGTCTAGGTTGGTCATGACTTTCCTTCTAAGGAGTAAGCATCTTTTAATTTCATGGCTGCAATCACCATCTGCAGTGATTTTGGAGCCCCCCCAAAATAAAGTCTGTCACTGTTTCCCCATCTATTTTCCATGAAGTGATGGGACCAGATGCCATAATCTTAGTTTTGTGAATGTTGAGCTTTAAGCCAACTTTTTTCACTCTCCTCTTTCACTTTCATCAAGAAGCTCCTTAGTTCTTCTTCACTTTCTGCCTTAAGTGTGATGTCATCTGCATATCTGAGGTTACTGATATTTCTTCTGGCAATCTTGATTCCAGCTTGTGCCTCTTCCAGCCCAACGTTTCTCATGATGTACTCTGCATATAAGTTAAATAAGCAGGGTGACAATGTACAGCCTTGACGTACTCCTTTGCAGATTTGGAAGCAGTCTGTTCCATGTTCAGTTCTAATTGTTGCTTCCTGACCTGCATATAGATTTCTCAGGAGGCAGGTCATGTGGTCTGATATTCCCATCTCTTTAAGAAGTTTCCATAGTTTGTTGTGATCGACACAGTCAAAGGCTTTGGCATAGCCAACAAGGCAGAAGGAGATGTTTTTCTGGAACTCTCTCACTGTTCTGATGATCCAACGGATGCTGGCAATTTGATCTTTGGTTCCTCTGCCTTTTCTAAATCCAGCTTGAACATCTGGAAGTTCATGGTTCACGTACTGTTGAAGCCTGAGTTGGAGAATTTTCAGCATTACTTTGCCAGCATGTGAGATGAGTGCATTTGTGTGGTAGTTTGAGCATTGTTTGGCATTGCCTTTCTTTGGGATTGGAATGAAAACTGACTTATCCAGTCTTGTGGCTGCTGCTGAGTTTTCTAAATTTGCTGGCATATTGAGTGCAGCACTTTTACAGCATCATCTTTTAGGACTTGAAATAGCTCCACTGGAATTCTATCACCTCCACTAGCTTTGTTCATAGTGATGCTTCCTAAGGCACACTTGACTTCACATTCCAGAATGTCTGACTCTAGGTGAGTGATCACACCATCGTGATTATCTGGGTCATGAAGATATTTTTTGTACAGTTCTTCTGTGTATGCTTGCCACCTCTTCTTAATATCTTCTGCTTTTGTTAGGTCTGTACCATTTCTGTCATTTGTTGAGCCCATCTTTACATGAAACGTTCCCTTGGTATTTCTAATCTTTTTGAAGAGATCTCTAGTCTTTCCCATTCTATTGTTTTCCTCTATTTCTTTGCATTGATCACTGAAGAAGGCCTTCTAATCTCTTCTTGCTATTCTTTGGAACTCTGCATTCAGATGGGTATATCTTTCCTTTTCTCCTTTGCCTTTCACTTCTGTTCACAGCTATTTGTAAGGCCTCCCAAGACAACCATTTTGTGTTTTTACATTTCTTTTTCTTGAGGATGGTCTTGATTGGCTGTGTGGTGCTGGAGCAGCAGCTGCCTGGTGCTGGAGTGACTTTAAGGAGATATCTCACATCCAAGGGCAAAGGGGAAGCCCCAGCAAGAAGGTAGGAGAGGCAAAATCAAGTTTTGAATCAAATCCCTAACCCGCCAGAGAAACTCAGAGGGCTCAAATAAAGCTTTTGTGCACTAGGACCCAGAGACCCCACAGAGAATGAGCCAGAACTGTGTTTGAGTGTCTCCCGTGGAGGGGCGGGTGAGCAGTGGACTGCCTCAGGGGCAGGGGCTCTGGGTGTGGTAGACCTGGGTCTAGCGTGAGCCCTCTTGGAGGAGGTCACCATTAACCCCAGCATAGAGACGCCAGAACTTACACAGGACTTGGAAAGAGACACTTGGAGGGCACAACAGAAACCTGTGTGCACCAGGACCCGGAGAAAGGAGCAGTGACCACACAGGCGATGGACCCAGACTTGCCTGTGAACGTCCAGGAGCCTCCAGTGGAGGTGCGGGGCTGCGGTGGCCTGCAGAAGGGTGGGGGAGTGCAGCAGTGCATCATGGGACCTTGGGGAGGAGGTTGCCATTATCTTCATCACCTCCACCACAGTTTGGCCTCAGGTCAAATAACAGGGAGGGAACACAACCTCGCCCATCAACAGAAAATCCAAATACAAAAGCGAAATTTGAAAGCACAGTTGGTAGAGATTTAAACGGTTTTAAATATTTGGGAAGCCATGTTTTATTTATTTTTTAAATTTATTTTTAATTGGAGGATAATTGCTTTATAATGTGTTGGCTTCTGTCGTACAACAACATGAATCAGTCACAAATATACACATATCCCCTCCCCTTGAGCCTGCCTCCAATCCCACTGTCCCATCCCGCCCCTCTAGGCCACAGAGCAAGAGGTTGAACTCCCCATGCTATACAGCACCTTCCCAACAGTCAACTGTTCTACACATGGCAATGCGTATATTTCAACGCTCTTCCCTCAATTTGTCCCACATTCTCCTCTCCCTGCTATATCCACAAGTCTGTCCTTTATATCCGTGTCTCTATTCCTGACCTGCAAATAAATTCATCAGTACCATTTTTCTAGATTCCATGTATGTGTGTTAAATATGCAATATTTTATTTTTCTCTTTCTGACTTGCTTTACTCTGTAGAACAGACTCTATTTATCCACCTCACTAGAACTGACAAATTTGTTCCTTCTCATGACTGAGTAATATTTCACTGCATATATGTACCGCAACATCTTTATCCATTCTTTTTTTTGGTAGACATTTATGTTTGTTTCATTACCTGGCTATTGTAAATAGTGCTGCAATGGACACTGGAGTACAGAAATCCCTTGAATCCCTATATACTGACAACTAAAAATCAGAAAGAGAAATTAAGGAAACAATCTCAAACATCATTGCAACAAAAATAATTAAATACCTAATAATAAACCTATCTAAGAAGACAAACTTCCCTGGTGGCTCAGATGATAAAGCGTCTGTCTACAATGTGGGAGACCTGGGTTCAATCTCTGGGTTGGGAAGATCCCCTGAAGGAAATGGCAATCCACTCCAGTACTATGCCTGGAAAATCCCGTGGACAGAGGAGCCTGGTAAGCTACAATCCATGGGGTCGCAAAAGTCAGACATGACTGAGCGACTTTACTTACTTACTTAAGGAGACAAAAGACCTGTATGCAGAAATTATGACAGGAATAAAAGAAATCAAGGATACTAAAGACCAATGAAGAGGTCGCATGTTCTCAGATTGGAAGAATGAATATTGTGAGAATGACTATTTTGCCCAAAGCAATGTACAGATTCAGTGCAATCCTATGAAATTACCAGTGGCATTTTTCTTAAATAAGAATTAAAAATTTTACAATCTGTATGGAAAAATGCACACTAAAAACCCATATAGCCATAGCAATCTCAAAAAAGAAAAATGAAAGTGAAAGAATCAGGCATCCTGACTTCAGACCACACTAAAGCTACAGTAATCAAGACAGTATGGTACTTGCACAAAAGCAGAAATATAGACAAATGGAACTAGATGGAGAGCCCTGAGATAAACCCATGCACCTATGGACACCTAATCTTTGACAAAGGAGGCAAGAATATGCAATGGAGAAAACACAGATTCTTCAAAAAGTGGTGCTGGGAAACCATATTTTAAAATGTGATTACTGTGTATGTTATAAGAGATGTTTGTTATGCTGGGTATCACATTTAGAACTCATTGGATAGACGAATGATACTTGAATCAGAAATTTCATTTTTATGACCAAGAGTGTAATATTCTCAACCCTGTGAGTACCACAAAGAACCAAGCATTGGGAACTAGAGCATAGCCTGGGGATTCAGAAGTGAATGACTCAACTTCTAGATCTTCTACTTAATAAAACTGGGAAACAGCATAGAGCAAGGTGAGGGCCTCCAAAAATCAGTCTGTGTGCACTGGCCATGATATTTCACTTTTCTGAGTCTGAAGTTCCTCTTCTGTGAATCATGATTAAGAGAACTTGGCTCATGAAGTTATTCAACGTATTCAGCAAGATATGTGGAAGGATCACCCGCCTAGAGACTGACACATGTGTGTGTGAAGTCACTTCAGTTGTATTCGACTCCTTGAGACCCAACGCACCTAAGCTCACCAGGCTCTGTCCACGGGATTCTCCAGGCAAGAATACTGGAGTGAGTTGCCATGCCCACCTCAAGGGGATCTTCCTGACCCAGAGTCAAACCCGTGTCTCTTATGTCTGTCTGCACTGGCAGGAGGGTTCTTTGCCACGAGTGCCCCCTGGGAAGCCCAGAGGCTGACTCACAGGACTTTAATTCTTGTTTTACAAAATCTATATATTAAATTATGAATTTTCCAATTTTTCTTGCTTATTTTCCATCTTTATTTTGAAACTGTAAACCAATTTACATTTCTTTGTTGCCTAATAGATTTTAAGTATCAATAATGTAAAGGAATAAATTAAACTGTCTTAAAACAAGAGAACGTATGAGATTAAATAAAGGGTTTGATCCCTGGGTTGGGAAGTTCCCCTGGAGAAGGAAATGGCAACCCACTCCAGTATTCTTGCCTGGAAAATCCCTTGGACAGAGGAGCCCAGTAGGCTATAGTCCAGGGGGTCACAAAGAGTTGGACATGACTGAGCCACTTCACTTCTAAGGATTGAAGAAAACATGGATTAAAGAAAGATTTAAGGAAAAACTTACAAAGGTTGTTAGAATATACAGTCTTCTCATTCTTAATCAAACTTAATTAAAATAATCTGCTTTTAAAATGTATGTACTTATTAATGTTTAATATTTGGACAAATAGGTAAGTGAAACAAATTATTTCATTCTGTAACAATATACCACAATTACTCTAAAGAGAGAGCTGGGAGTGTTAGAAGTTGGGTTGTTTTTAAAGAACTGCTATACGTTTTAGGACCATATTTTAAAATTTTGAACAGATTGAGCCTCAGGGACAGAGGAATATTTGCTAATTTCTTAAAAAAAGTGTTGTTTGAAGAAATATGTTGCTTGTGTAGGGTTTTGTCTCACACTGAAATGACAGTTCAAGAAAACTTGAGGGGCAAAATGGAATGACTTGGCAAAAATTTATAGACAAACTGAGCTACAGAGCTATTTCTCAAGATTATAAAGGTCTATTCAAGGTGCATAAGCGACAAGAAACGTGTTCAGGAAAATCTACGTAAGGGTGAAAATACAGACTACCCATGCCTGTGCATGCGAGCACGTGTGTTCACGCCCTGTCGTATCCCAGACTTTACCACCCCACAGGCTGTAGCCAGCCAGTCTCCTGTGCCCTTGGAATTTTCCAGGCAAGAATACTGGAGCAGGTCGCCATTTCCTTCTCCAGGGGATCTTCCCTACCTAGGGATCAAACCTAGCTCTCTTGTATCTCCTGCGTTGGTAGGTGGGTTCTTTACCAGCTGAGACTATCCATAATTATATATAAAGAACTTGAAAAAAGTATGCAGAATATTTCAAGAGAAAAGGTGCAGAATATTTCAAACACCTCAATGCTTGTAACTGTTTTATGGATGATGTGTTCAGGAAAATCTACGTAAGGGTGAAAATACAGACTACCCATGCCTGTGCATGCGAGCACGTGTGTTCACGCCCTGTCGTATCCCAGACTTTACCACCCCACAGGCTGTAGCCAGCCAGTCTCCTGTGCCCTTGGAATTTTCCAGGCAAGAATACTGGAGCAGGTCGCCATTTCCTTCTCCAGGGGATCTTCCCTACCTAGGGATCAAACCTAGCTCTCTTGTATCTCCTGTGTTGGTAGGTGGGTTCTTTACCAGCTGAGACTATCCATATATATAAAGAACTTGAAAAAAGTATGCAGAATATTTCAAGAGAAAAGGTGCAGAATATTTCAAACACCTCAATGCTTGTAACTGTTTTATGGATGAAGAAATCCCTGGAAAGAATATTAAATAGCAAATATTTTTATGAACAAGTGACAAAAACATGATGTCACTAGTGTTGCCAAAATTCAGTACTAAAAAAAAAAAAATTCAGTACTGAATTAAATCTCAATGATAGAGTTTTAGATAAAGTAGAAAGAAAGAGCTTAATTACAGGGCACCAAGCAAGGAGTCGAGGGAAGTTAATGCTTAAAAGATCAGAACTCCATGAAGGATTAAAGGGAAACGTTTGTAAAGACTAAGTGAGCAAGGATATCTGTGGGATTTGTGATCAAGTCACGGATGTTTCCTCTGATTGGTTGATGGTGAGCCAATTGGGAGTTAGCATCAGTGATCTTTTTACCTTTTCATATTGTTCATGGGGTTCTCAAGGCAAGAATGAGGAGCCTGTACGCAACTCAAGAAGTAACAGCACCAGACGTGGGACAATGGACTGGTTCAAAATTGGGAAAGGGGTGCGTCAGGGCTGTGTATTGTCACCCTGCTTATTTAACTTATATACAGAGTACATCATGAAAAATGCTGGGGCTGGAGGAAGCTGAAGCTGGAATCAAGATTGCAGGGAGAAATATCAATAACTTCAGATATGCAGATGACACCATTGTAGTGGCAGAAAGTAAGGAGGAACTAAAGAGCCTCTTGATGAAAGTGAAAGAGGAGAGTGAAAAACCTGGCTTAAGACTCAACATTTGAAAAGCTAAAGTTATGGCAACTGTCTCATCACTTCATTGCAAATAGATGGGCAAAAAATGAAAACAGTGACAGACTTTATTTTCTTGGCTTCCAGAATCACTGCTGATGGTGACTGCGGCCTTGAAATTAAAAGACACTTGCTCCTTGGAAGAAAAACCATGACCAACCTAGACAGCATATTAAAAACAGAGACACCACTTTGCCGACAAAGGTCCATATAGTCAAAGCTATGGTTTTCCCAGTTGTCATGTATGGATGTGAGAGCTGGGCCATAAATAAATAAAGCTGAACACCAAAGAATTGATGATTTCAAACTGTGGTGCTGGAGAAGACTCTTGAGAGTCCCTTGGACAAGAAGGAGATCAAAACAGTCAATCCTAAAGGAAATCAACTCTAAATATTAATTGGAAGGATGGGTGCTGAGGCTGAAGCTCCAAACATTTGGCCACTTGATGTGAAGATTCGACTCATTTGAAAAGACCCTGATGCTGGGAAGGATTGAGGCAAGGAGGAGAAGGGGCGACAGAGGACGAGATGGTTGGATGGCATCAGCACTTAAGCGAGCTCTGGGGGTTGGTGACGGACAGGGAGGCCTGGTGTGCTGCAGTCCATGGGGTCACCAAGAGTTGGACATAGCTGATTAGCAACCTTCTGGTTCCAACTGGCCTGGGGTCTACATGCATATGGGCAGCACACAATCAGCTTCTTCCACATGGGAGCTTCAGAATCTGCGAAACAGCTCAAAGAACATGGCTCAGGGTATTATCTATACTCTTTGAAGAGGGACAAAAGGCTCTTTACTTTGATGGCTAAAGCATTATTTTGCCTTGCGTGAATGTTTTCCCTTCTTTCTGCTTTTTCTCACTTCTAGATTAAATTTATTCTTTGACTAAAGCTTTTCTACAAGCAGAATGCAGATAGAGGGTCTGTTCTGGGATGACCTCATCTGGTCCTGCTCTGTTAAAGTATTAAAAAAAAAAAAAAAGAAAGAAGTGATATTTTGACCTCCAGCCTATAAACTTTTATGTGGATCATTTCTCTTAATGACTCTAGACATCTTAGGGAAGACAATAAACACAGAAATAAGCATAATGAAGAGAGGATACTTTATTTTTTAATCTAAATAAAATTTGGGAAGATATTAATGTCACCTAGGGAACAAAATAAAACTAAGCACTTGAAATCCAAATGGCTAAATTTCATTCCTGACTTTTTACTTTTTAATTCTGTGACCTTGAAAAAATAATACAGTTCTTCTGGTACCTGGTTTCATCATATATTAGATGAGGACACTCCATAAAATAATTTCCTTAGAGATATTTAGCATTTCTCTGATGTCAGAATTGTAAGTCTTACAATATTTAGAAGACTAATCATCAAGGAGACAGCTCATCACACACTAAGTCTTTATATAATTCTGACTCATATGTATTCATACTTCAAAATTGTGAAAGCATGGAAGGAAAGTAGAATCCACAACTATGAAATCACAAGTTAGTTGAGCTAATACAGAATTCATAGGTAAAAAGAAAAGCTTGATTCAATGCTATTAACAGCTCCTTTGGAAATGAATATTCACTATCTGCAGACAGTGGAAATCACGCCTTCCTCTGGGATCTCCTGTCCCTCAGCATACTGTACTTTGACATACATGAAAGTCTCCTCTATTTGACCATGTTCCTCTCTAAATAAGGAACATTCATCTTTATTTTCTCAGCATCTACCAAAATACCTGACACTTTGTAAGCTGGTGGTAATGCTTTTCAATCATATTGAAATCTCAAATTTTACGGAACCTAATGTACAATAGAAAGCTTTTTTAAAGCAGAATTCTTTACACACGCACACACACACTTACAAAGGCACAGAGAAGCTAGTAGAAGATGAACACGCAAAGATTTGAATAATTAGTAGGAGTTTGTTCAATTAGTGTTGAATATTTTGTACAATTATTATTACTAGGAAAATTTATATATGCACACACATATGTATATACTTACATAGAACTTTATTTGGTTATATATATTTAACTTTCTGAAACCCATGAAAGTCAAGAAAAACTGATGATCTCTTAAAAATTATTGAGCTAAATTATAATTTATTAAAATTACAACTCCCTCAATTCCTCCAATAGCTATCACATTTCACTTGCTTTGAATTTTTTTTTTTAACTCAGTACATGCTGTATGAGCTTCCCTGATGGCTCAGCAACAAAGAATCTGCTTGCAATGTGGAGATGCAGGAGATGCAGGTTTGATCCCTGGGTCAGAAAGATCCCTTGGAGGAGGAAATGGCAACTCATGCCAGTATTCATGCCTGGAAAATCCTGTGGACAGAGGAGCCTGGTGGGCTACAGTCCATGGGGTCACAAAAGAGCTGGACACAACTTAATAGAAGACAGTGACGACTTCTGTTGGTTTATTATTCTTATGATTCAATAGTCTTTCTCACATTGATAGTCTCGGAAATTCCAGACAGAAAATTGACTCTAAAAATTCTGTTTACATTGTTTGTGTTTCTTATTTGGTAATTTTCATAATTTATAGTAGTTATAAGAAAGAGGTATAACTACTTTGTTTTGTAATCCTCCTCCAAATATTGCTTTTCATTAAGTTTAGGTAAAAAGTTAGAACTTTGAAAAAAAATTCAAAGTATTACTCTGTGGGAGGAACATCATTAAAATATCAAATAAAGTCTATACAGATCATTACCTGAGAAGCAGGAAAGTCTACATTTGAGGAGGCTTTTAAAAGTAATTGCACAACTGATATATTACTTATAATTTTCTGCAGGAGTAAGCTCTGAAGCCATGATCCAAAACAGACAAGGTCTTAATACCAAGACTTCTTTCTTTGAAGAGGATCACCTTGAAACCCTGACTCAATGATCTCAGAAGATGAGAGAGAATGGCAAAACCAAGAAGTAAGATAAATAAGTGAGGCAAAACCAGGAAGTCATTTAAAGGTCAAAAGAAGATGAATTCAGATATATTATCCTTTGAAAAGTGGTTTCTGTTCATGCATAAATGCCAGCATTTGAAAGTCATTATCAGGAACATTGAAAGGGGAAAGGCTCTTCTTTGGCCCTTTCAGAGTACTGAGCAAGAAATTTCCATGGTAAAGCATGGCTTCAAACGTTAAACCTGGACAGCATGCAACCTGCAAGTTTTAGGTTCCAGGGTCACTCCTAGTTGATCAGTAAACTATCATATTTGTGACATACCCATGACAAATGCATGCATTCATCATTGGCATCACAGGCATATTTTCTTTGGCTTTGGATGGGAAGTACTAACATGAAAATCTCTCCGCATCCGTGGGCCATTAGTCAGATATAGCAGACCCAAGGGGCCTTCTCTGGAGGCTTGGATGGTAAAGAATCTGCTTGCAATGCAGGAGACCTGAGTTCAGTCCCTAGGTCAGGAAGATCCCCTGGAGAAGGCCATGGCGACCCGCTCCAGTATTCTTGCCTGGAGAATCTATGGGCAGAGGAGCCTGGTGGGCTACATACAGTCCACTGGGTCGCAAAGAGTCGGACACGACTGAGCGACTAATACACACAGCAAACCCAGCATCTCTTAGCTGTTGCCTCCTGCCTCCTGACTTCTGCCTCTCTAGAGTCTTCTAGCCCAGAGATGGGGCCGTGGTTGGAACAGGGTGCTGAGAGAGGCTTTTTAAAATAGTCTTGTTGAATTTGTTATAATGCTGCTCCTGTTGTTTATCTTCTAGTTTTTGGCTATAAGGCACGTGAGATGCTAGCTACCCCGACCAGGATCGAACCCTTAGCCCTGTCATTGGAAGACAAATTCTTAATCACAGGACTGCTTAAGCAGTCCCTAAATGGGCCCACACAAATGGCTGTAATTCAAGGTAGGCAGTTGTAACTGGGCCCTGGACCCAACCCAGTTCCAATATGAATGAAAATCATGCCAAATCAGTGTCAGCACTGTTCTGATATCCTGATCTTACAGTCAGTGTGAATTTATGAAGGAAACAGTGCCAGCTAATGGTGATATTGGTTGTGGGGACAGAGGGCAAATACGGACTTACCCGTGGTAAGTTTCAGTTCAGTTCAGTTCAGTTCAGTCNGAAGGACATGAGTCTGAGTGAACTCTGGTAGTTGTTGATGGACAAGGAGGCCTGGCATGCTGCGATTCATGGGGTTGCAAAGAGTCAGACATAACTGAGTGATCGAGCTGAACTGAACTGAGAGGCCTATCCCTGAAGCAGGCAAATGACTTTAGTTACAAAATAATTATCTCTCAGTAACAGACCTTTTCCTGCACCCTAGGCTCCTGCTAAGCTCCGTGATAAGAGTGCTAGAGAAAGACTGGAGGAGAAAGAACAGCCGTGTTCCTCTCTTGCTTTGCTTCTCAATCCTTCCAAATTGCTTAGCAATGACCCTTCACCCTGTTCAGTAGCTCAGTCATGTCCAACTCTTTGCAATCCCATGGACTGCAGCACACCAGGCTCCCCTGTCCATCACCAACTCCCAAAGCTTGCTCAAACTCACTGCCTTCTCCAATAGAAAAAGGTAGAAGCTCGGAAACAGACATCCCAGGGTTCAGCAGGAGTTGCCACCATCCACTCCATCTCTAGCCACAAAGACAGAGAATCCCTGTGTAGTACGGGGGTAGCCAGAGACGGGAGCTGTAGAAAAAGCCATCATGCCCTCTTATGCCCAATGGGGACTCTCTCAGTGAGTCCGTGCTCATTTGATTGAATCATTTGGGTGATGGGAGCAGTTTAAGATAGCATGCTCCTCTTTTTTAATAAACATATATTTTACTGAGTATAGCTGATTTACAATGTGTTAGTTTCAGGTGTTGGAGAAGGCGATGGCACCCCCACTCCAGTACTCTTGCCCGGGAAATCCCATGGACGGAGGAGCCTGGTGGGCTGCAGTCCATGGGGTTGCGAAGAGTCGGACACGACTGAGCGACTTCACTTTCACCTTTCACTTTCATGCACTGGAGAAGGAAATGGCAACCCACTCTAGTGTTCTTGCCTGGAGAATCCCAGGGATGGGGGAGTGGGCTGCCATCTATGGGGTCACAGAGAGTCGGACACGACTGAAGCGACTTAGCAGCGGCAGCGGCAGCGGCAGCAGTTTCAGAGTGTACAGCAAAGTGATTCAGCTATATTTTTGCTGTTGTTATTTTGTTGCTCTGTCCGACTCTTTTGTGACCCCATGGACTGTAGCTCATCAAGATCTTCTGTCCATTCTCCCAGTTCAGTTTTATATATATATAATATTTGGGCTTCCCAGGTGGTGTTAATGGTAAAGAACCTGCCTGCCAATGCAGGAGACATAAACGATGTAGGTTCAGTCCCTGGGTCAGGAAGATCCCTTGGAGGAGGGCAGGGCAAGCCACTTCAGTATTCTTGCCTGGAGAATTGCAAGGACAGATGAGCCCAGTGGGCTACAGTCCACGGGCTTGCAAAGAGTCAGACACAGCTAGAGCAACTTGGCATGCGGGCATATATAATATTCAGTTATATATTCTTTCTCAGACTTTTTCCCATATAGGTTATTGCAAAATACTGGTTATAGTTCCCTGGGCCATACAGTATAGAAAAAAAAAATTATGATTACCAAAGGAGAAAGGTAGGGGAAGGGATAAGTGAGGAATTTGGGAGAAACATAAATATATTCCTCTTTGAGAGAAAGTCTTATCTTTCCTTGAGTTCAGCCTCAGCTCTAATGACAGTAATTATAATAGTAACAGTACTGGTTAACATTTAGTGGCTGCATGTTATGCTCTAAACACGTCACAGATTAGCTCATTTAAGCCTTATGATGCAATGAGGCAGCAACTCATTTTGCAGATGAGAAAAGTGAGGCATTGAGAGGTGACTTAGTACACAGCAAGGATGTAAGGTCTGGTCTACTGCTGGTAGACCTTGTCTGGAACTCTTTAGTTTTCCTGCCTCCAGCAAACAGCTTTCCTTCTGCCTGGGGATTTCTCTAAGTGCTGCTCCCCATGTGCCCCATGGAGTTTCTCTGTCTCCCCTAGAAGAATGAAGTCTTTGTGGATAGAAATTGCATCTTGTTCACCACGGCCTTTCCTAAGCCTAGGACTATATCTGGCTCATAATAGACACTCAGTAAATATTCGATGAATGAATAAACTCTTATATATTGTTATTCCTTACTTATCTCAGCATTTAAGCAATTTATTAGTCCTCCATGTTATATAACTATGGCTAATACAAACTTCAAAAGAATTACTTTGGACTCTGTGAAATTCAATTTCTCTCTCCAAGAAGGGAAAATGCAGTACAGGAAGGTAAACAAGACTTAAAAATCACACGTAAGATGTTATCTTCCATGTTGCATTTTGAGAATTTTCATGCCTTTAGCTTTCTTCCACTTAGTTTCTCAGTAGGGATAGTGTGACCATTATGACTGTTCAAAAGGTAGATGATGTGAGAGACAGAGGAGCCCCTTTCTTAACTCCTCAGAGTTGGCTATGGGCCAAACAGAGCAATGTTGACTTTTTTAAAAAATGAATAACGTGAGGGCTATGAGTTAAGTTTTATTTGGGGCAAAATGAGGACTATAGCCTGGGGGACAGCACTTCAGATAACTCAGAGAAACTGCTCCAAAAAGGCAGGGCAGGGTGAAGGAGCAGTATGCAGTCAATCACATTTTTTTTTTTTTTTTTTTTGCAGGTTTCTGCTAGTCACGAGGAGCAGTTATCACCATGAAAGATTTTAGTGCTTTTCTAGATATGAGGAGATATAAGAATTGGGCTCATAAAATTAGCTCCTGAAAAAAATCTATCTGAAGACCTGTCCTGCCAGTTTTTCCCAGAGCATGGAGTGCTTCCTTTCTGCTCTCCACCCTGATCTTTCAGGGAGTGTTGAAAACCAGCAGCTGCAGTAGCACATGATTTAAGCCTTATGGCGGTAGATGGCAACTGCCCATGGCAAGTGCCAACTTGTAGTTGCCTGGAGGAAGGTGTGTGGCACAGTGGCTACACCGAGAGCAGAGGTGGCTGACTGCTTAGGCTGATCTCCTGACTCAATTTCTCCTACTATGTGCATGAGCTCAGTTACTAAACTCTCTGGTCTTGGTTTCTCCAACTCTACAATCAGTTCAGTTCAGTTCAGTCGCTCAGTCGTGTCCAACTCTTTGCGACCCGATGAATTGCAGCACACCAGGCCTCTTTGTCCATCACCAACTCCCAGAGTTCACTCAGACTCACGTCCATCAAGCCAGTGATGCCATCCAGCCATCTCATCCTCAATTGTCCCCTTCTCCTCCTGCCCTCAATCCCTCCCAGCATCAGTCTTTTCCAATGAGTCAGTTCTTCGCATGAGGTGGCCAACATACTGGAGTTTCAGCTTCAGCATCATTCCCTCCAAAGAAATCCCAGGGCTGATCTCCTTCAGAATGGACTGGTTGGATCTCCTTGCAGTCCAAGGGACTCTCAAGAGTCTTTTCTAACACCACAGTTCAAAAGCATCTCATAAGCTGTTTATTACATGAGTTAACATATGTAAAGCAATTAGAACACAGTGTTTGGCACATAACTAGTGCTTATTCTTAGTTTTACCTAGAAGAGGTAATAGAATAGCTCATTAGCATCTAATACAGGTATCATTGTGGTACTTCGTTGCTAGAGTAGATAGAAATGTGTTTTGGAATTTAACCAACTTTTGAGTAATCTAGTAGTTGTGTGATCTCAGACTGGCTTCTTTAGCTCTCTGGGCCTCTGTTTCTTCACCCATGAAATGTATTTTGACAATTGTTAGCTTGAAGCAAAAGCGAGTCTTAGAAATAAACATATAACCAACAAGCCAGCTTTTAGGAAATGCTGAGTAAGCGGCAGCTATTTCCAGCAAAGATGAATTTCTTTGCAATCTTAGAAGAAGTGTGGGCTCTGGAAAGTAATATCAGGTCACTGGACAGAGTGAACTGCCAGGACAATATTCAGAGCATAAGATATGGATTGGGCAGGACAGTCAACACACAATGGGATGAAAGTCCTGAAAAAGGAAGTGCATGAATGGCAGGGCAGAAACCCTGAAAGCATCAAGAGTACTAACAGTAAACCAGGGCTAAGGAGGAAGATTCTGCAAGGCAGACTGACAGGGAGACAGGAGGGGGAACGGGACACATGGTCACAGCTGCAGGGGAGAGGAGAAAGGGGAGAAGGAGGAAGGAGAACTTGATGGCGGCTAATGAGGTGGTGAATTTAGGGAGGACAAGCCCTGGGGAGCAACCTGAGTTTTAAAGCAAATAGGTCTCAGTCACCTTAGGGTGATCAGCTTCCTTAGGGTGATCAGCTGAACTTAGTCAGCATCCAGTCAGGACAGGCTACAACATTTTCAGGGCTCAGTGCAAAATGAATATGCAAGCTGGCGAGGGTCAGGGAAGTCCACCTCCCCTTTCCAGGCCACAACCACAGTGGACCAGCTCCTCCGAGGAACTGCAGTCCCTGTGGGGGATGCCCTAGGGATCTCCATCGTGGGTCACTAAGAGGCATCTCCACAGATTCCCCCACCCAACTCCCCATGGTGCCACCAGTGCCAGTGGGGGATCAGCTGCTGCTGCCTTACCACCATACCCCCCAAGACACCAGGTGCCCCCCAACAGGGCTCTCCCTGTGCTCTTGCCCAGGTGAGCACTAGGGGTGGAGGGCAACAGCAAACACATGCCCCCCTCTCACCAAGCAACCTGGTGCTGCCTGGCGCTGGGAGTGACAGCAGTTCCTAGGCAGGGACCTGAAGCCCCTGCTTCCAACCCCTCCTCAGGAGGTGGGACTTCAGGAGGAGACCCCACCTGAGTTGGTTTCAAGCCTGCCAAAAGCATCATCCAATAACTGAAGCATCACCTACTATCTCATTAGACTTCCGACAAGGCAAGCCTTCAAACACAAAGTTCCGAAGAACCCGAAGACAGCCACTGTGATCACCAAAGCCCCAGTGCAAGGAGTCCTGTGTGACCTGCCCTGCTCCCACCCCTGAAGCCTGCCCGGGGTGCAGTGGAGAGGCGGCTGCAGAGCAAAGCAGTCCTCAAACCAGCCCCCTGGTTGAAGCAACTTTGCTGGGAAGGAGAAGCCAGGTAGAGCAGTAGATAGAAGTAGGGTCAAAGAATTATTTTTGAGTTTGTTTTGTTGCTATTGTTTTAATCCAGATGAGAGTAAACGTAAAGGCTTCTATGCAAAAAAAAAAGCTTACAGAAGAAAAAAAAGGTGAAGGGAGACGGAAAAGTGATGACAACGGGGGAGGTTCCCAACTGTGTCCAGAAGGGAAGGGACCCAGAGCACAGGTAGGGGTCTCTTTAGTTACAGGCTCAGGGACACTTGGTGAAATTGGCAGTGCAGAAGGTCTTGAGAGCCAAGGGGAAGGGAGACAGCGCCTGAATCCATTTCTGATGAAGACACTCAACTGTGACACACTGAAGTACTGGTAATCCAAAAGTGGTATTTGACAAAAACATCAATGGAGAAAATGGCCTTTGACATGACTAGCCAACATCCTGGCTAGAACCACAGTCCCATGGGCATTCAGTCTAATTTAATGTGTCAATTAAGAAATATTATGACCACGGCAGATTTTATTTCTGTTGCCATTGCTTTTCTCAATGTTCTATTCATAAAAGCAGTTTCAATCTCTTTCCAATAATTTTCCCTGCAACTAACCCCACTGCCTGTCAACTTCTGAAGTACAGTTTTTGTTTTAATGGAGCAGACACTTTTTCTGCACTCTGATCTTAAATTGAACGTTGTTCATTGCTTCGTTTAGAGGCAGGAAATTATAGTGGAGACTGGGTGCACAAGGAAATCAAATGTCAGCTCCTAAATGACCACAGTTTCATTTAAAGGTTACCTCTTGTCTTAATGGAATAACTGTGCCTTCTTATACAACAGGCCAGTCCCCAAACTCCTTTTGTCTGCTCCAACAAATAGCAAATTCTGACAGTGAACAGCTCTCTTCTGATGCTCCATGTGCAATCCCGAGAGATACTCACTGATGCTGCTACTCAGGTATCCTGGAAAGAAAGGATACCTGGATGCTTACCATCCTCTTCTTCCTGAAAATTCTCTCCCTCTCCTTCTGCCTTTCCTTTTTTCTCTCCTGTTTTCTCCCTTTGTCTTCCCTGTTTCTTATTTTCTGTCTCTCCCACACTTTCTCTCCTAGAAAACCCGAAATGTATCACCATTTTGAGCTGTTCCTTGGTTTGTCATCTGAGATGGGTTAAATTTAAAAAAAGAAAATCTTAAATGACTAGAAATAAAGATAATTATTTGTATAACCAAGTAATTACTTAGTAGTAATAATACAAAGATTTGTGAAAGCTACTTTCTTTACCTCAAACTGTGAAAATGTAACAGATTTTTGCATTTGGCAATGTTTTTCCTTTTTAAAGTTTAGATCCTCCTTCCTTTGAAATGCATGTTGCATTTGCATGTCAGAGTTTGAGACAATTTTTTTAGATCATCTTGCAACAGATAACCCCCCAAATTTATGAGAAAGTTGTCTTTTATTCCCAGTCCTAAGGTAGGTATCTACAACCTAAACAAACAAAATTCATTCAGCGTCCCTCTCTTATTCCTCTAATTTAGTTAATTTTTCAGAGACAAAAAAAAAAAAAAAACATGTTGCAACTCAGACTTTCATTTCTGAAAAGTTCTCAGGTACATATATATATATGCAATATTCTGCACACATGTTCAGGGTTTTCTTTTTCAGGTAATGATTTGATTTGTCTAAGTAGGAAAGACAAAAGTGTGGGTAAACACAAAAATCAATATTTTTTCAAGACCTAAGAGTGATATTCACTGAACTGTATATTTATCTATACTTCTGCCTGCCCCACTTAAACAGAAAACCTGAAAAAATAATTACCTGAAAATGTTCGCACAATGTTGCATATATTCATGGATGCACATAAGCAATATTGCATGTGTACATATGTATACATAATATAGTATTTTATGAGTATTAAGGTATGTACACAGACATGTATATTACATATATATGCATATATATATGTACATATGGTCTATATATAACAGAATAGGGCTGTAGTTGGTTCTCCATAATAAAACTAAAAAAAAAGTGCATTTAAAGAGGAAATTGAATTAAGTACTACTATTACATTGGATTCTCCTAAAAGTTTATGTTGTGTTAACAGTATGGGAAATATGTATGAACTTGAATTGTCTTGCAGTTTATGCCAGAAATCACACTGCTGTTTTTGAAAAGCCCGTATAAAGCCTGAATTCTCCACACATATTTCACGTAAGAAAGCAGAGAAGAATTTGCCAACTTGCATATCTTCTATGCACGCACTTAATTTCTTCCCAAGGGCCCAATTTACTAGTCATTTGCTCTCAATGTCAGGGAATGAACATGGAGAAGCAGAGCTGGAGCAAAACAAGGCCTGCACCTGAGCCAGGAAAATCCTCCTCAACAGATAGCACAGAACTCAAAGACAGAAAAATCCTCAATCAGCCTAGGGAAGTGAAAGTAAAATAAAGAGGCAATGTGGTAAAAAATAGCCTCATTCCTGAAAAGTAAGAAATCTTAAGAGATTCCCCACTTATTCTTTCTCTCATTTTCCCAGACCTACTCTATCAAAGCCTAAATAAACTGAACATTATACTTTGGTTTCCTCTTAAACCACTGTTTTTGAAGCTAGGTGAATTTAAATTAACATCAGTTATCCATCCGAGATTGACTCTTATTCAAAGGAAGGGAAAGCAATCAGCAAAAGATTGGAACTGTGTTCTAGCTAAAGTTCCACATCCAAGTAATTGCTCTGTTTCTAATAGCTACAGAAAAGCCTATTATCTTGATTATAGCTCTTAGTATGTGAAAATATATTTACATTTCACAAATGTTAAGAGTTTCACAAGTCTTAAATTTCAGGGAGTAATATCAAATTATCCACTTATTATTAATAATTAGCACTTTAAAAGTTATTTGTATTTGCTTGCTGCTAACAAATATTTTTCTTTAGTCATTACATATACAAGAAAAATTTTAATGTACCTAAATATCTAAATGCATAGTTGTCTCTATATTTTATTTAGAATTTATGACTCCAACATAGACTCACAAAAATATTCATAGATCCACTGATTGTCATTGGAGGTTATAGCTTAATATAGAGGGACAACTACATCAAAGAAATAAAAAATACACCAGAAAACAAAAAGTGCTATGAAGGGGACTTCCCCAGTGGTCCAGTGACTAAGACTCTGTGTTCCCAATGCAGGAGGCCCAGGTTTCACCTACACGCTGCAATGAAGATGGAAGGTCCCACGTGCTAGAACTAAGAACTGCTGCAGCCAAAAAAAAAAAAAAAAAGGACTATGAAGAAAATTCACATGAAGTGATGTGAGAATGATTGGGTGGCTCTTTTAGCTGTGTGGAAAACAGACCATCAGATGTCCCTGAGGAATGTTGAGGAAGTGACTAATCACTAATCAAATGCCAAGGCATATGTTAGAGGCAACTGTAGAAATCCTGTAAAGAACCACATAAACCAAGACCAGGGCCCTCTAGCATGATTTTAAAGATTGGAATGAGTATGAACGGATTAAAGAAGGCTAGCACAGTTAAATCACCCCAGATTTTTTTTTTACTCTGGAATATAGGACTAGTCAGTCAACAGTTAACAAAACTTTATCACTCTTGTCATGGAGGACTCGGGCCTAAGATTCTTTGAAGAAAGGGCGTGTTGTTGCTGCTGTTTAATCATAAGAAGTGTCTGACTCTTTCATGACCCCATGGACTGTAACCCATCAGGCTCCACTGTTCATGGGATTTCCCAGGCAAGAACACAAGAATGGGCTGCCATTTCCTTCTCGAGCGGATGTTTCTGCCCCACGGACTGAACTCGGGTCTCCTGCTTTGAGGCAGTTTCTGTACCACTGAGCCACTAGGAAAGCCCTTACTAAAAGTAGGATAGTATATAACAACTGCAACTTTATTTAAAAAGTTGAAAATCCACTGCAGCTTTGTAGTCCCTTACTATATGTATGCATTCAAGGTATTTGTTGTACACCACAATAAAATCAGCCAATTCTACATTTATGAACCTGCATGTTTCTCTGGGTCTTGATTTCTTTTTATTTTCTTTTTTTTTTTTTTTCTTAGCAGAAGGTTAGGGAAAACCTCTGAAGACACTTAATATGATATTTGAAAAATCATGCAATGGAAGCAAAGATCATTAAAGATAATTTAAGAAAAAAGTAGAACCAGTTAAAAACAACTGCTTTGATAAATAAGAACAGTTATCAATTAAATGATCCCTCCTTTATCTTTGACTTTTGAATGCAGCTTTTTAATTGTGTATTTAGAGTTGAAGGGGCATTCTTGGTATGGTTAAAAGCAAGGCATTCTTTTTCTTCTTTTCCATAGTACTGCATACAACATGAGTGACAACAACATGACTTCCCTGGTGGCTTAGAGGGTAAAGCATCTGCCTGCAATGCAGGAGACCTGGGTTCGATCCCTGGGTCAGGAAGCTCCCCTGTAGAAGGAAATGGCAACCATTTAAAAGCAAGGCATTCTTTTTCTTCTTTTCCATAGTACTGCATACAACATGAGTGACAACAACATGACTTCCCTGGTGGCTTAGAGGGTAAAGCATCTGCCTGCAATGCAGGAGACCTGGGTTCGATCCCTGGGTCAGGAAGCTCCCCTGTAGAAGGAAATGGCAACCAACTCCAGTATTCTTGCCTGGAAAATCCCATGGACAGAGGAGCCTGTAGGCTACAGTCCATGGGGCCACAAAGAGTTGGACACGACTGAGCAACTTCACTTCATACAACATATTCATGAGGAAAACTCTACTTGCTTAACTCTAGGTTTTATAGTAAAACAGATGATCATACTGAAGAATGATCTCCCTCTCTGGTTCTGATTGAACTAACTTTTCTCAAGTGTCCATGCACAATAAAATGAAATGAAAATGAAATATATATATACATGTATATTATAAAAACTTTAAAAATTAGAGATTGAACTTGAAAAGGATTAGGCAATATGTGGACATTTTGATTTTGTCAATTTCATGTTAGTTTTATCTTCAGTCTTCATTTCTACCATCTATTTGTCCTGTCTGGAAAGGAGCTAACACCAAAACTACCCTATCAAAATCCCTTACATCTTTTTAAAAAGATGTAATTTTCCTCAAATTATGAAACAAAGTAATCTCTATTGAATTGATTTTGTCAATTTCATGTTAGTTTTATCTTCAGTCTTCATTTCTACCATCTATTTGTCCTGTCTGGAAAGGAGCTAACACCAAAACTACCCTATCAAAATCCCTTACATCTTTTTAAAAAGATGTAGTTTTCCTCAAATTATGAAACAAGGTAATCTCTATTGAAAATTAACATGAATTGGGGTTTTGTTTTGTTTTGTTTTTTAGCAAAACAATAAATATATTCTAATCTGGTTTGAGTGCTCACAGACCACGTTAAAACCAAGAGACTCTTCTGGCTAGGCAAAGATGGATCTGCAAAATCTGAATTCTAATTCTCCAGGTGATTTGGCTGTTTGCCTTGTTCATGCATGCTAAGTCTCTTCAGTCATGCTCAACTCTTTGCATCCCTATGGACCATAGCCTGCCAGGCTCTTCTGTCCATGGAATTCTCCAGGCAAGAATACTGGAGTGGGTATCATGCCCTCCTCCAAAAGATATTCTCAACCCAGGAACTGAAACGTCTCTTATGTCTACCTGCATTGGCAGGTGGGTTCCTTACCACTAGCACCACCTGGAAAGCCCCATTTGTCTTAGACTGTTTCAAAAGTGGGAAAGGAGTATGTCACGGCTGTATATTGTCATCCTGCTTATTTAAATTAAATATAGAGTACATCATGCAAAATGCCAGGCTGGATGAAGCACAAGCTGAAATAAAGATTGTCAGTCAATCTTTTTGACCCAGGAATCGAACTGGGGTCTCCTATATAAGCAGATGATACCACCTTTATGGAAGAAAGTGAAGAGGAACTAAAAAGCCTCTTGATGAAGGTGAAAAAAGAGTTAAAATGCTGTCTTAAAACAACATTCAAAAACTAAGATCATGGCATCCAGTCCCATAACTTCTTGGCAAATAGATAGGGAAACAATGGAAATAGTGACAGTCTTTATTTCTTCGGTTCCAACATCACTGTGGACAGTGACTGCAGCCATAAAATTAAAAGATGCTAGCTCCTTGGAAGAAAAGCTATGACAAACCTGAATGGCTTATTAAAAAGCAGAGATGTTATTTTGCTGATAAAGTGCCATATAGTCAAAGCTATGGTTTTTCCAGTAGTCATGTACAGCTGTGAGAGTTGGACCATAAAGAAGGCTGAGTGCCAAAGAATTGATGTTTCCAAACTATGGTATTGGAGAAGACTCTTGGGAGTCCCTTGGACAGAAAGGAGATCAAGCCAGACAATCCTAAAGGAAATCAACTCTGAATATTCACTGGAAGGACTGCTGCTGAAGCTGAAGCTCCAATACTTTGGCAACCTGATGTGAAGAGTCAACTCATTGGAAAAGATCCTGATGCTGGGAAAGATTGAAGGCAGGAGGAGAAGGAGATGACAGAGAATGAGATATTTGGATGGCACCATCAGCTCAATGGACATGAGTTTGAGCAAGCTCCGGGAAATGGTGAACAGGGAAGCCTGTGTGTTACAGTCAATGTGGTCCAAATAGTTGGACACGAATGAGCAACTGAACAACTACAGTTATAAAATGTGGAACATTCTATGAAGCCCGTAGTTTAAAGGGTACTTATTTACATATTTGAAAATCATGGCCAGCTCATACAAAATCTGCCAAACTTTGTTAAACAAAAAATGTTTGCATATTGACTCAATATTTGGAAGTCATTCTTCATCTAGTCATGAAGTCGTGTCCGACTCTTTGTGACCCCATGGACTGTAGCCCACCAGGCTCCTCCATCCATGGAATTTTCTAGGCAAGAGTACTGGAGTGGGTTGCCATTTCCTTCTCCAATTCTTCATCTAAGAATCTGGCTATTATTTGTAGAGTAATCGATTTGGAATCAGGCTTTCCAGGTGGCTCAGTGGTAAAGAATCCACTTGCCAAGCAAAACTTCTAGAGTTTTGTTGTGTAAAGCAATTAAGCTACTCAGAAAGAATGTGATGCTCTAGAGACTTGCCTTTAAGTGTTTTGAGGTGGGTGCAGCACATGATTAATCTTTACCCCACTACTTAGGTAATGTTTTTCTGAATATTCCACTCTCCGCCCCGTGAATTATGGGCTTTTCCACTCTGTCAGACAGGAACACAAACTCTTCCCAGGTTTTTGTGATCTCTGTGTACTGTTCCTTTTGGGTGGAAACTCCTCAGAGTTTCCTCACATGCAGAAGACTTGCTGAAAGCACCAGTGGACCAGACGAGAACTCTATCCACAATGCTTTCTACTCGCTAGGGTGTGGATGTGAGAATCTAATTACCCTGGACCTCCTTTGACTTCCAGCTTTGTGTCCTCAACTCAGGAAGATGGCTGGGCTCCACTGGTTTCTCTCCCTCTGCACAGCAGCCTGGAACACTATAAAGGCAGGAGGCTGGAGAGATTGTAGGAGGTTCTGTTTCCCTTCTTTCAGGGACCACTGCCCTTCCTTACCTGAAAACCAGTGTTTTGGAAATTGTTTTATATCTATATAATATTTCATAATATTTTACATTCATAGTTATATAAATATATAAATTTTTATAAATTATATGTAATATAGTTGAAATTTATAATATAATATTTATATTTTATATAAATACATATTAATATAAATATATAATATAAATTATAAATTTATAGACCATAATTTTAAACATATTTGTATAGGCATAAATTTATATAAATATTTTATATAAATTTATATTTATATGTATAATATTTATGGATGCATACCTTTATATATTGTATTAATATTTGTATTGATATATAATATTTATAATATTTTAAATGCATATATATTTTTTACCTAGCTTTTTAGTTCTTTTCAGTACTTTTATTTCTTTAAAATGATTCTTGTTTCTTCATCTTGGCTAGCTAAGTACAGAAGTTGTAATTTTCTTTAATATTCAACTTCAGGAAGGTGGAAGGAGACAGTATCAGGCTTTCACGAGGTCTTAGTTAATATGATGGCTTTGGCTTTGACCCCCAGGTGGACTCAGTGTAAACTTTTCTTCAGCTGCCAATATGTCAATCCCAGTTGTGCATCCAGAGGTGACAGATTAACCACAGAGTGAGGCCACAGACCCAGCGGACCCACGGCAAACTGGATGTTGCCAGGGACTCTATGGACCTAGCCCTCCATTTGTCACTTCTCTACTGGAGGATCCATGATGACATTTCAGGTTTCCTCACTTCAAAAGCCCTAGAGATCTCTGAGTATTATCCTTTCCTCACTGCATAATCAGCCAAGTGAAAAACTGCGAACCTCTTGGAAAGAACTGGGAGAATCATTATAGTACATACTTGCCATGGTATTGTAGGGTTCTAGTCAAGGCTATGGTTTTTCCTGTGGTCATGTATGGATGTGAAAGTTGGACTGTGAAGAAGGCTGAGCGCAGAAGAATTGATGCTTTTGAACTGTGGTGTTGGAGAAGACTCTTGAGAGTCCCTTGGACTGCAAAGAGATCCAACCAGTCCATTCTGAAGGAGATCAACCCTGGGATTTCTTTGGAAGGAATGATGCTAGAGCTGAAACTCCAGTACTTTGGCCACCTCATGCGAAGAGTTGACTCATTGGAAAAGACTCTGATGCTGGGAGGGATTGGGGGCAGGAGGAGAAGGGCACGACTGAGGATGAGATGGCTGGATGGCATCACGGACTCGATGGACGTGAGTCTGAGTGAACTCCAAGAGATGGTGATGAACAGGGAGACCTGGCGTGCTGCGATTCATGGGGTCGCAAAGAGTCAGACACGACTGAGCGACTGAACTGAACCTCCTGTCGACTGGACCACACCTACAGTCAATGGGTCCTGGGTCTAAATATTGCTTCTTGTATGGAAATGTGGTAAGATCATGTAATTTTATTAAGCTGATCACTCTCAGCTTCCTGATCAATCATTCTTGCTTTCTTTCCTTTTAATTTTTATTTATTTTTGACAAATAAGAGTGTATATATTTAAGGTTTTTAAAATGCATATGAATTACTTCAGTAGATCATTTTATGTTAAAAAGCTCTGGAGAACTTGCAAGGTGACAAAAGAGCTACAAAGAAAAACCATAAAAAGGTAAAAGGAAACTACAAACCCATGCAGACAAGAAAACGATTAATGAGGGACCAGGATGGCCCTCAATTTTTTCTCTATAATATTTAAACTGAATAATGATCATCTGAAAAAGCAGGCTTAAAACTCAACATTCAAAAAACTAAGATCATGGTATCCAGTCCCATCACTTCATGCCAAATAAATGGGGAGAAAATAGAAACTGACAGATTTTATTTTCTTGGTCTCCAAAATCACTATGGATAGTGACTGCAGCCATGAAAGTAAACAACGGTTGCTCCTTGGAAGAAAAGCTATGACAAAGCAAGACAGAGTTAAAAAGCAGAAGCATAACTTTGCTGACAAAGCTCCATATAGTCAAAGCTATGATTTATCCAGTAGTCATGTATGGATATGAAAGTTGGACCATAAAGAAGGCTGAAAGTGAAAGTGAAAGTCGTTCAGCCATATCCAACACTTTGCAACCCCATGGACCATACAGTCCATGGAGTTCTCTAGGACAGAATACTGGATGGGTAGCCTTTCCCTTCTCCAGGGGATCCTCCCAACCCAGGGATTGAACTCAGGTCTCCTGCATGGCAGGTGGATTCTTTACCAACTGAGCTATCAGGGAAGCCCTGAGCACCAAAGAATTGATGTTTCAAACTCTGGTGTTGGTGAAGACTCTTGAGAGTCCCTTGGACAGCAAGGAGATCAAATCAGTCAATCCTAAAGGAAATCAACCCTGAATATTCATTGGAAGGACTGATGCTGAATCCAAAGCTCCAATACATTGACCACCTGATGAAAAGAGCCAACTCTGGAAAAGGCCCTGATGCTTGCAAAGATTAAAGGCAGGAGAAAGGGAGGACAGAGGATTAGATGGTTGGATGGCCTGACTCAATGGAAATGAGCCTGGGCAAACTCTGGGAGATGGTGTAGGACAGGGAAGCCTGGCGGGCTACAGTCCATGGGGTCACAAAGAGTTGGCCATGACTGAGCAATTGAACAACAACAAAAGAGACCAGACGGACCAAATCAGAGGAGATTCCTGACTTAGTGTTTTTAACCATACCAAAGTGACATGAAAGTGTCAGTCACTCAGCTGCGTCTAGCTCTTGACGACCCCATGGTCTGTCCGTGGAATTCTCCAGGCAAGAATACTACAGTGGCTTGCCATTCCCCTCTCCAGGGGATCTTCCCGACCCAGGGATCAAACCCACGTTTCCTGCATTGCAGGCACATTCTTAACCATCTGATCTACCAGAGAGTTCATTTCAGTTCAGTCACTCAGTTGTGTCCAGCTCTTGGAGACCCCATGGTCTGTCCATGGAATTCTCCAGGCAAGAATACTGAGTGGGTTGCCATTCCCCTCTTTAGAGGGTCTTTCTGACCCAGGGATCGAACCCAGGTCTCCTGCATTGCAGGCAGATTCTTTACCATCTGATCTAACAGAGAGTTCATTTCAGTTCAGTCACTCAGTTGTGTCTGACTCTTTGCCACCCCATGGACTGCAGCATGCCAGGCTTCCCTGTCAATCACTAACTCCCAGAGCTTGCTTAAACTTATGTCCATTAAGTCAGTGATGCCATCCAACCATCTCATCCTCTGTTGTTCCCATCTCCTCATGCCTTCAATCTCACCCAGCATCAAGGTCTTTTCAAATGAGTCAGTTTTTCACATCAGGTGGCCAAAGTATCAGGGTTTCATTTTCAGCATCAGTCCTTTCTATGAATATTCAGGACTGACTTCCTTGAGGATTGACAAGTTTGATCTCTTAGCAATCCACGGGACTCTCAAGAGTCTTCATCTACACCACAGTTCAAAAGCATCAATTCTGCAGCACTCAGCTTTCTTTATAGTCCAACTCTCACATCTGTACATGACTACTGGAAAAACAATAGCTTTGACTAGTTGGACCTTTGTCAGCAAAGTAATATCTCTGCTTTTTAACATGCTGTCTAGGGTGGTCACAGCTTTTCTTCCAAGGAGCAAGCATCTTTTAATTTCATGGCTACAGTCACCATCTGTAGTGATTTTGGAGCCCAAGAAAATAAAGTCTCTCACTGATTTCATTGTTTCATAAAGTGATGAGACCAGATACCATGATCTTAGTTTTTTTAATGTAAAGTTTTAAGCCAGCTTTTTCACTCTGCTCTTTCACTTTCAACAAGAGGCTCTTTAGTTCCTCTTCACTTTCTGCCATAAGGAGTAGCTCTCATAGTCAACAAGAGAGTCTGAAATGCTGTGCTTGCATGCAATCTCAAAAATGACAGAATGATCTCTGTTCACTTCCAAGACAAACCATTCAATATCACAGTAATCCTAGTCTATGCCCCAAACAGTAATGCTGAAGAAGCTGAAGTTAAACAGTTCTATGAAGACCTACAAGACCTTCTAGAACTAACACCCAAAAAAGATGTACTTTTCATTATAGGGGACTGGAATGCCAAAGTAGGAAGACAATAGATACCTAGAGTAACAAATTGGCCTTGGAGTACAAAATGAAGCAAGGCAAAGGCTAACAGAGTTTTGCCAAGAGAACACACTGGTCATAGCAAACACCATCTTCCAACAACACAAGAAAAGACTCTACACATGGACATCACCAGATGGTCAACACCGAAATCAGATTGATTATATTCTTTGCAGCCAAAGATAGAGAAGCTCTATTCAGTCAGCAAAAACAAGACCAGGAGCTGACTGTGGCTCAGATTATGAACTCCTTAATGCCAATTTCAGACTTATATTGAAGAAAGTAGGGAAAACCACTAGACCATTCAGGTATGACCTAAATCAAATCCCTTATGATTATACAGTGAAAGTGAGAAATAGATTTAAGGGACTAGATGTGATAGAGAGAGTACCTGATGAACTATGGATGGAGGTTCATGACATTGTACAGGAGACAGGGATCAAGACCATCCCCATGGAAAAGAAATGCAAAAGAGCAAAATGGCTGTCTGAGGGGCCCTTACAAATAGCTGTGAAAAGAGAAGCGAAAAGCAAAAGAGAAAAGAAAAGATATAAGCATCTGAATGCAGAGTTCTAAAGAATAGCGAGGAGAGATAAGAAAACACTCCTCAGTGATCTTGTTTCTATTCACACTTTGATATGTCGTCTGAGTTCTATGTGCTCTAAGACAGCATTTATATATATATATATATATATATATATATATATATTGGATTGCACCCTTGGCTTTACTTTTGACTTATAAATTATTCACCAATATTTCTTTTCTAGGTTGGTCTTTGAAGGTGCTTTCCTGTGAATAAGTAAGTTGAAATTTTGTGGTAGAAGGAATGACTTTCTTTCTTATGCATTTGATAGAGAAAACTTTAAAGGTGCAGTTTTATCCTTCAGAATATACTCTGACCCCATGATATGTGGCATAGAATTATGAAGACACAAATGTTATGCTGACATCTCTCCTTACAAGTTGCTAGATTTGTTTTACATTTTTACATTACATAGGATAAAATACCAGAGTTTTTTTCCCACAGTTATCAGTGTTTAAATATGCTGTATACATATTTTAGTCAATTTTCTGAGTATAATGATAGAAATGAATCAATGCATATGTATGTGTGTGTGCACCTGTGCAGAAAGAACCACTATAAAATTTAAGAATTAGTAGTATTGAAAGGTTGTTGCTGAACCATGAAAAGATGCCGGGATTCTTGGCCTCTGAAGGAGAAGATTTCAATCTGGGGCCAGAGACAAGGCTTCATCGCTCAGAGGTTTTGTGTAATAAAGCTTTATCAAAGTATAAAGGAGATAGAGAAAGCTTCTGACATAGACATCAGAAGGGGACAGAAAGAGTACCCCCTTGATAGTGTTAGCAGTGGAGTTATAACTCTGTACAAAAAAAAAGATCTTCACGACCAAGATAATCACGATGGTGTGATCACTCACCTAGAGCCAGACATCCTGGAATGTGAAGTCAAGTGAGCCTTAGAAAGCATCACTATGAACAAAGCTAGTGGAGGTGATGGAATTCCAGTTGAGCTATTTCAAATCCTGAAGGATGATGCTGTGAAAGTACTGGACTCAATATGCCAGCAAATTTGGAAAACTCAGCAGTGGCCACAGGACTGGAAAAGGTCAGTTTTCATTCCAATCTCAAAGAAAGGCAATGCCAAAGAATGTTCAAACTACCGCACAATTGCACTAATCTCACACGCTAGTGAAATAATGCTCAAAATTCTCCAAGCCAGGCTTCAGCAATATGTGAACCATGAACTTTCAGATGTTCAAGCTGGTTTTCGAAAAGGCAGAGGAACCAGAGATCAAATTGCCAACATCTGCTGGATCATGGAAAAAGCAAGAGAGTTCCAGAAAAACATCTATTTNCAATTGCACTCATCTCACATGCTAGCAAAGTAATGCTCAAAATTCTCCAAGCCAGGCTTCAACAGTACATGAACCATGAACTTCCAGATGTTCAAGCTGGATTTAAAAAGCAGAGGAACCAGAGTTCAGAATGAAAAACATCTGTTGGATCATCAAAAAAGCAAGTGAGTTCCAGAGAAACATCTACTTCTGCTTTATTGATCTACCATGGAATCCCATACTAAAATACTGATTTAAGTATTAGGTCTGCTTACAGATTGAGGTAAGTATAGTAGAGGGGCCTGGAAGCTGTAAATGTTGATAATCCTGCTTTACCATATGGATCAGGATTTCATTTCCTACGATCAGTGAGAGAAGAGTGCCGTTTCAAAGTTGCATCAGTCACATTGAGGAAAAGCTAATGCTCATTCAGACTGAGAAGATATTTATCTTTTCTTGATTTCAAGAAAAGAGAATGATAAATGTTGCTTTATTAGGATTCTCTTTAAGATCCATTTCTTCTTCATAAGTGATTCATTGTCTTCTCTCCTGATTCTTAGGTCATCTCATAAGCATTTGAAGAACTTTTGCTCAGTGAGGAAAGAAAATAATGCCTGAAATTTCTTATCTTAAATCATTGTTGACACTTGAAATTGTACTGAAGCCGTTCTCTGTAGCCTCCATGCCTTGGGAAGGAGCAACTGCAGAGATACAGTGAGCTCCTAATGATATCAAAAGAGGGATTTTAACTTTCATGTGCCTCTGTTCCCCATTCCCTTTCTGCACATTGATAACAAAAACAGATTCTGCTTAACGATTGTTTTGATACTCAACGGAGAAGGCATCTTAGAGACTAACTTCTCTATTTTGCAGATAACTTTTTGGAACTTTCCAGGTGGCTCTAGTGGTAAAGAACCCACTTGCCAGTACAAAAGACTTAAACGACATGGGTTCCATCCCTGGGTCAGGAAGATTCCCTGGAGGAGGGCATGGCAACCCACTACAGTATTCTTGCCTGGAGAATCCATAGATGGAGGAGTCTGATGGGCTACAGTCCATGGGGCTGCACAAGAGCTGGACATAATTTAGCGACTAGACAACAACAACAGTAAATGTAAGTTCATGAAAAATGAACTTTTACATATAAGTAATATAAGTTCACTTCATACAAGGAATTGTCCAAAACCACAGATTCAGTCAGTGAAAGAGTGAGTATGATGCTAATCATAGAGTCACAGTCAATTCAAGATACTTTCTTGGTCCCTCCCCTGGTTGTCCAGTGATTAAGAATCCACCTTGCAATGCAGGGGACATGGGTTCAATCCCTGGTGGAGGAACAAACATCCCACATGGCTTGGAGCAACAATGCTTATGCTCTGGGACTACTGAGCCCACGGGTCACAACTAAAGGGTCCTTGCAACACAACAGAAGATCCTGCGTGATGCAATAAGATCTCACTTGTTGCAACTAAGTCCAGACACAGTTAAATAAATAAATAAATACTTTTTTTAAAAAAAAGTCACTTATCTCTGTAGTTAAGTTTATATAGTTTAAGCAATTTACTGCATAGTAATAGCTGCAAATCAATACTGCAAACAGAGGCATATTTCAAAACAGCAGTGAGGCAAGTGAATTCATTCAGTCACGGTAATGACCTTTGCTTTTACTGAAGAATGATGGGACTTGCAGGTTAGAAAGTAGAAGAGTTGTTCAAAAATATGTTTATCAATTTAGTCCAGTGTGTATATAACACAATAGCTTTGGTGATGGTATATTTTTAGCTTGATTGGCAATTATCTAGAGTGGCTTTGATGTACCTCTATTTCCAAAGGCCTCATTTAAAAATATATATATGTTTATGACACAACTCATTTTTTTCTATTGAAAAAATATTTAGTGAAAACTACTGATTCCATGGATTTGAATGAATGCCTATGTCCTGATTACCAGCTCATCAAATGTCAGCGTTTTTAGTCACAAACTTCTTCAGGTTTCAAAAAGATTTGACAGCTCACTGAAATTTTTATCACACTTTATAATAAATGTTATGACAATCCACTGGATGCATTACAGAGTAACCACTGACTATGTGATAGGCACAAACTTGAGTAAGAACTATAGACATGTGAAAGATTTGGTATGACCCATTTAAAGAGGTGCTATTAATAAAATTCTTACCATGAGCAAGCTGGATTTCAGAGATTATCATATGACTTCCCAGGGGCTTTGCTAGTTCATCTGCCACATGGAAGCAGTTCCTACAATACATTTTAAACTTCTCTTCTCTTAGTTTGTCAGTGCTTCTAGTTTTATAAATCATGAAGCTCATTACAAACATCCCTTTCTAGATTTCAAGGTAAAGACAAGTATAGAAATCAGGAAGGATGAATTTTTTTTCCAAAATGGTAAATTCCTATTTTGTTTTGCTTTTTAATAATTCCAAAAATAATGCATAAACTTCTCTTATTTGAGGTCCCACTCTTCTAGGATTTAAACCTGTCTTCAGCCTATTTGCAAGAAGAACTCAGGACAAGTTGTGCCTCAGTGTGTATGTGTGCTTAGTCGGTCAGTCTTGTCTGACTCTGCATCCCCATGGACTGTAGCCTGCTAGGGTCCTCTGCCCATGAAATTTTCCAGGCAAGAATGCTGGAGTGGCATGTCATTTCCTACTCCAGGGGATCTTCCCAACCCAGGGATCGAACCTGTGTCTCTTGCGTCTCCTGCATGGGCAGGCAGATTCTTTACCACTAACACCACCTGGGTAGTCCCTAAGTTATGCCTCAGAGTTGTCCCAGATAAGCAAGGCATCCAGAGTAAAACGGGAGCACTAATAATCACACAGAATTCAAGATAATGAATTACAGCCTTCACCCAGGCTTATATCCTTCAGAATTCCAGATGGGCTACCTGCCCATGCTGTTTCAGATATATGAGCCCTGCCAATAGAAACCCTGGAAACTGGCATAATTTCAAGTCATCCATCAGACATTCAGATGGACTTCTGCACAAATGATCCATTATTACTTAGAACTGAGTAGTTTTGGAACAACCCTAAAACAAGTGGCACCCTCCTCTCTAAAGAGGGAGTTCAAGTCCCCCTCTTCCTCCATCACTTAGTGTTCAGGTTATAGCTGTTCTCAATGTGAGAGGAAAGGAGATGTTAAATTTCTTACTTGTTTGTGTTCAGTCTGCATTTGAGAGATTCTTCTCATGACCCTTCCTTCAGGATTGTTTCAGTTCAGTTCAGTTCAGTCACTCAGTTGTGTCCGACTCTTTAAGACCCCATGGACCACAGCACACCAGGCCTCCCTGTCCATCACCAACTCCCAAAGTTTACTCAAACTCATCTCCATTGAGTCAGTGGTGCCATCCAGCCATCTCATCCTCTGTCATCGCCTTCTCCTCCTGCCCTCAATCTTTCCCAGCATCACGGTCTTTTCCAATGAGTCAGATCTTCGTATCAGGTGGCCAAAGTATTGGGTTTCAGCTTCAACATCAGTCCTAGTGAACATTCAGGACAGATCTCCTTTAGGATGGACTGGTTGGATCTCGTTGCAGTCCAAGGGACTCTCAAGAGTCTTCTCCAACCCCACAGTTCAAAAGCATCAATTCTTCAGCGCTCAGCTTTCTTTNACCTAGATGTCCATCAGCGGATGAATGGATAAGAAAGCTGTGGTATATATACACAATGGAGGATTACTCAGCCATTAAAAAGAATACATTTGAATCAGTTCTAATAAGATGGATGAAACTGGAAGATGTGTATAAGAGACAACTCTCATATCTATACATGACCACTGGAACCATAACCTTGACTAGATGGACCTTTGTTGACAGAGTAATGTCTCTGCTTTTTAATGTGCTGTCTAGGTTGGTCATAAGTTTCCTTCCAAGGAGTAAGCATCTTTTAATTTCATGGCTGCAGTCACCATCTGCAGTAATTTTGGAGCCCAGAAAAATAAAGTCTGACACTGTCTCCACTGTCCCCATCTATTTCCCATGAAGTGATGGGACCGGATGCCATGATCTTAGTGTTTTGAATGTTGAGCTTTAAGCCAACTTTTTCACTCTCCTCTTCCACTTTCATCAAGACTAATACAGTATTATAAAGTAAAAAAAAAATTTTTTTTTAATTAAAAAAAAAGAAGCTCTTTAGTTCTTCACTTTCTGCCATAAGGGTGGTGTCATCTGCATATCTGAGGTGACTGATATTTCTCCCGGCAATGTTGATTCCAGCTTGTGCTTCTTCCAGTCCAGCATTTCTCATGATGTATTATGCATAGAAGTTAAATAAGCAGGGAGACAATATACAGCCTTGACATACTCCTTTTCCTCTTTGGAACCAGTCTGTTGTTCCATGTCCAGTTCTAACTGCTGCTTCCTAACCTGCATACAGATTTCTCAAGAAGCAGGTCAGGTGGTCTGGCATTCCCATCCCTTTCAGAATTTTCCACAGTTTATTGTGATCCACACAGTCAAAGGCTTTGGCATAGTCAATAAAGCAGAAATAAATGTTTTTCTGGAACTTTCTTGCTTTTTTGATGATCCAGCGGGTGTTGGCAATTTGATCTCTGGGTTCCTCTGCCTTTTCTAAAACCAGCTTGAACATCTGGGAGTTCACACTTCATGTATTGCTGAAACCTTGCTTGGAGAATTGTGAGCATTACTTTACTAGCATGTGAGATGAGTGCAATTATACAGTAGTTTGAGCATTCTTTGGCATTGCCTTTCTTTGGGATTGGAATGAAAACTGACCTTTTCCAGTTCCAGATATAGGACAAGTACAAATTCACTCTTCACTGATTATAAAATATCACAGTCTTCCATGTCAAAAATTCTATCATTCCCACAAGAAACCCTCATCTAGAGTTCTTTGCATTGTGAAAGCTAATCTGATTTCATTATCCAGCAAAGTTATTGCAGATTTCAACCTGATGTCACCCTTTGATGTCACCTGTAAAATCTGTCCTTTAACAGCATAGTCACTTCTTACTAATAGATTCTGATAGGACAACTGGCACCCTGACTGTCACTCCTGTACCTGCTTCTGGCTCTGTTTAGCTGTATCAAAAATTATTAAGCTTTCTTCTTTGGACTTAAAAACAAAAATAAAAAATCAAGTATACTCTCCTATTTAATCCAATGACAATGCAATGCTCCCAAAAGAAAGAGAGAGTAGAGAGAAATTTCCAAATTCACTGGAATTGGAATTACAGAGTGTCCTGAGCATTAATGAAGCTCTTGGAGTAAATCATTAGGAACTTTGATTATGTTATAATGGTTTTTTCTAATAAAATATGCAAGAGGCAAATAGATTGCTTACTGTATTTATTTGTGTGTTTATAAACAATCATGTCAGGAAATGGTTAGCATATGGCTCTTCCACCTGAAATCTAGCATGAACATCACACCTGGATGATTTCTCAAGTGTAGATGTCCAGAAAGAGAACCCAAGAGTCTGGTTTGGTACTATTCAAAAGATACCAAGTAAATTTATATACATATAAAATTCTTCTATACATTTATAAATTTAATATTTACTTTTATGCTTATAAGTAAATAATTTATAATTTCCTTTCCCCCACTTCCACTTAATCAACTGCCCTCTAAGTATGCCGGCACAGAGAAAAATCAAATCCCAGAGATGAATACAATCAGTCTAAAATGATATAAGCTTTCTTTTTTCCTTCTCATGTAATTTCTAGCTTACTCTCCTGCTATGTTTTATACACCAGATACCATGGGAATAAAAACAACCATTAGAAATAGACCATACAGTCAGCAAGTACAGAACATTGAACAAAACACTTAAGATTATGATTGCTAGGACTGGGTCAAAATATTCTTCCCTTGCGGCTTCACTATCTCCTTACATTTCTATGGTATCGTTTAAAGTTCACATCCCTAGATTTTCATCTAAACTCAACAGCTCAAACATTAATGGCAAAATAAAAATAAAAGCACCACAGTCTTTTGAATCACAATCAGATCTGTTTCTCTTAATGCCAAAGATCATAGCGTGGAAATAGCTTCTCCTCAATGAGTTAACATATATCTGAAAATAGAACATTGCACCCAGAGGTTTGCAGAAGTTATCTGCCACCTCTCAGTTTCTGCTCTCAATGGACCTGCTCCATCACATGCACTGTCCCGCATCATCCTGTCTGCACCCCTTATATTGGCCAGCGCCATCACCAACCTCCTGAAGACAGGCTCTAGTCTCACCAAAGGAGTTCCTGGGTCCTTTCTCTCTCAACCTCTGTCTGCTGAAGACCATGTTCCAACATCTCCCTCATCTGAACTACAGTTCAATTTTGCAGTTAGGTCTTTTTCTTTTTCCCACATGGCATGTGAGATCATAGTTCCCTAACCAGGGGTTGAACCCGTGCCACTTGCATTGGAAGCATACAGTCTTAACCACTGGACCACTAGGGAAATCCCTGCAGTTAGTCTTTATGTTTCTAATCTCTCCCTTCCTGATTCATCCTGGGCTTTGCTGCCATCATGTCCTTAAAACAATGACTTGTAGATTCCCTGTTCAGAATGCTTATACAGTTTTCCATTAAATACAAATGAAATACAACTTCCTCTTCAAAGTTTCGAACCTTGAGTTCAAAGTCTTCTACGATATGGACTCAGGCTTAACAACTATTTGCCACTAGACACACACTGCACACACACATACACAGGTCACACTCCTCTTCAGCCTTTCATTTGGCACTTCACTAACTCTGTGTGGCTTTTACTAAGCTATTATTTCAGCTAGAAGGTTCTTCCTCCTCCTAAACTTTCTCTCCATTCCTCAACGTCCAGTTCAAATGCTACTTTTCCTCACATCTATTATTTCAAATAAATATTTTCTCTGCATTTTTATTGTACTTTACTTGCACTTTTACTTCAATAATGAGCAGTTTTTTCTATAATACATATGGGTGCATTCATATTATTTTATACAGACTTTTTTGGTTTCTTAAAAGTTAGGGATCCAACTCCTGAAATTAAAAGTAGCAGCACAGCCAAATAAGCCGAGGAGCCCGCATGGGGAGCCGCAGACACGGCCAAGAAGGCCCCTGTGACTCCAGCCTCCAGAAACTCACCTGAGAGGGTGGCTCCTGAGAGAGAGAAGGGGCAGAGTGTCCCTCCTGAGACAGGGGACAGTCTGTCTGGAAACACATCTCTTCTCTGCCCTCGATCCCGGTGGGAGCAACTCAGTCACTAATCAACCCGAGGGATAAGCCTGATGTGGTGACACTCAGGTCCAGCCCGCGCAGCGGCTCTATACTGTGGGCCCGCCTCCTAAGGGGTGGGTCCCCCCTCTGCCGGAGCCACCGAGCTGCTCAAGTTCAGAGGGCTCTTCCAGCAGTGAGGACACAGGAGCAAGCGGAGGTCTTTGGATGCTTCCTGGGCCCACCAGGTGATTCTGATACACACCTTGGGCTGAAGACTGCTGGCTTAATTACTAGATATTTCCATCAGGTGGAGGCAGACTCTACTAGTCTGAAAGTTATGGCGGCGAGACAGGCGTGAAGCTGGAACGTGGATGTAGGTTTTTTGGCTAGTGACCTGAGCTGCTGAGTTGTGACAACAGCTAACCCTACCTGCAGCAGAGAGGTCCCTCTGGTGTCAGCCAGGACTTGTGAGCCTGTCCCACCTGAAGGTCCACGTCTCTGAGAGTCATCCTTCCTGGAGCAAGAGAGAAGAAATCCAGCTCCACCCACCAGAACTCCAACACAAGCCTCCCTAACCAAGAAACCTTGACAACCCACTGATACAACCCCACCCACAGTGAGGAAACTCCATAGTAAAGAGAACTCCACAAATTCCCAGAATATAGAAAGGCCACCCCAAACGCAGCAATATAACCAAGATGAAGAGACAGAGGAGCACTCAGCAGGTAAAGGAACAGGAGAAATGCCCACCAAACCAAACAAAAGAGGAAGAGATAGGGAATCTACCTGAGAAAGAATTCNTGATAATCTCAGACATTTGTAACTTGTGTTCTGTTAACTTTTAGCTTTGGGAGGAAATGATTGGAGAGGGCCCAAGATTCTATAAAATGAAGCCCCATCTCCCTAAAGGGCTTCCCTTGTGGCTCAGATGGTAAAGAGCCTGCCTGCAATGTAGGAGACCTGGGTTCAATCACTGGGTCAGGAAGATCCCCTGGAGAAGGAAATGGCAACCCATTTCAGTACTCCTGCCTGGAAAATCCCATGGATGGAGGAGCCTGGTGGGCTACAGTCCATGGGGTAGTAAAGAGTCAGACACAACTGAGCAACTTCACTTTCATGTTCACCTCCCTAAAAGGGCTGTTGAGAGGACTCAGTGAGATTACATTTCTAAAGCACATATCCTGACACAGGGAAAACACAGGATACATGACAGCTGAAAGAAGCAGTAGCAACAGTTGCCCGTGACCAGGATCTGTGTCATTTCCCTCGTGTGATATTAACCTTGACCATGTCATGTAACATGCCTGATCCTCAGATAAAGAAAAAAATTATAATCCCTACTATACAGACCTCCCTCACCCTGGTGGCTCAGCGGTTAAAGCGTCTGCCTCCAATGTGAGAGACCCGGGTTCGATCCCTGGGTCGGGAAGATCCCCTGGAGAAAGAAATGGCAATCCACTCCAGTATTCTTGCCTGGAGAATCCCATGGACGGAGAAGCCTAGTAGGTTACAGTCTACGGGGTCTCAAAGAGTCGGACACGACTGAGTGACTTCACCTATACAGACCTCCCTCACACTGTTATGAACTCAAAAGGAAAAATCAATGTCACATCCAGTAAAGAATCATTTCTAGAGCAGTTCTGGAGGGTAATCATTCAGATCATGTCTGAGTATCAGGATGGTAAGTAAGTCACTACTTGTAGTTCCATCCAGCTCAAGGCAGGCAGGGACACATACCCACAGACATCAAAACACTTGTAATTTCCTTGTCCCTTTTCCTGCTGATATTTCCCTTTTGTCAGTAACCCCAGGACCTATCTGAGTGGATGACCAATGGGTGGCCAGAGTTAGAAAAAGGGCTTGGGGGATGCATTTCAAGGTCTCCATTTTTCTCTGAGTCCATTCACAAACAATCAAGAGTTGACTACAATGTATGTAGTCAACATTCAATTCAAGACAAATTACAGGACAGTAAAAGGGAAGAGAAGTCTGTGAACTATTACTGTCTTGTCTTGACTTTAGACAGAATATCTGGGGGAGTTTGGTTGATTCAGGGAATAACTGGTGTTCCATTAGAATTTCTTATTTATTTGGTTATTACATTCTAGCTGTCCCTACTGAAAATCATCTATTAATACTTTCTCTTCCAGGTATGTGTGCTTTTGTTAAAGTTGAATACATAATGCTAGCAAAAAAATTAGATAGATTATAAAGCCATAAGGAGAAAGAAAAAAAGAGATCATTGCAAATGCTTCTAGAGTCTGCTAATACTGATGGATCTCTAAAAGTTAGTTAAAACATTAGGAAGCTGAGAAATTAGACCAAGTCTTCATTTCCTTTGAAGTCTAAGTGGCATATTGATCTGTGAATGGGTTTTAATTTTAAAAGGCACCACACACTGATTAGGACTGTGACAGTGGAATAATTCTTTTATTATCCACTATAGAGCTGCTTATGTCTGAAAGTCAGTGCTGCTCTTCACCTTAAACATAAATAATCATTCTCTATAAGCAAGTAGCACATACCTGTATACTGCTATTGTGTTATTAAACAGCCACTAAAATGTTGTCGTATTTGACAGCTATATGGCATAATTACATGCTGGGTAAGAACATTCATTTTACTAAGCGTATAAAAAAATTGGACTTCCCAGGTGGCACAAGTGTCAAAGAACTCGCCTGCCAGTGCAGGAAACATAAGAGACATGGGTTCGATCCCTGGATTGGGAAGATCCCCTGGAGGAGGGCATGACAACTCACTCCCAGTATTCTTGCCTGGAGAACTACAGTTCATAGGGTTACAAAGGTCTGGACACGACTGAAGTGACTGAGCCCACACGTGCAAACACATGACGAATTCTGTGTGTGTAGGAGGCCTGAGAGCTCCTAACCATGGTCTGACGAGTAGTTCAGCAGCCTAAAGAGGCGCACATTAACCAGGAAAGGCGGCCGCAGGACCTCAGCTGCTGATAGAATGTTTCCTACCCGGCCCTCATCAGAAGGCTCTGTTGTGCCCAATCCTGCTGACACTTGGGCCTATTTGCCTTCACTGGAAAAGTTCCATGAGAAGCAAAAGCCAGCAGCAGAACTAGGAATACCTAGAAATATATGACCAAGCTTTCTATTCTCTCTGGGTTCCTCCTAAATTAATAAGGTAATATCTCACCTTCAGAGTCAAAAATTAATAAACTTTTATCTCTAGGAGACGTATGAAAAAGTTGCCGTTAGATTTTAGATTCATACTCCTCATGTTTATTTGTTGTTGATCAGCTGTTTATCAGGGTTGGCTGCATATGTGTTGGGAGAAATGAAATATTGAAATTAGTAGAATTAAGGCATGAAGTGATGTAACTTTTAAAGAAAGTTAGTTAAATTGATCGTTTATGTGCAAGATGAAAGTTCCATGTTAATAAAACATTACCTTGCATTCCATTTATAAGCACCTCTTTTCCTCCCAAAGTGTACACACGCACACACACACACACACATTCATCCATGTGCGTGTTGGAAGAGAAGGAGTGAAAATAATTTGGGGGTTTGGGAACAAAACAGATAATTCATAAGATTAAAATATATATCTTTCTATAGAATTTATATTTATAGGTGGGAAATAGCATATATTTCATAAAAAAGGGATCAGTGACTGAAAACTAAATTCAAAGGCAGGTGATACAGTGAAAGAACTGGGATTAGAAAAATTATAATTTGACTCTTTTAAGTGTAACCAAGTTCATTTATACTAGATTATGTCCCCTTTGGAAAGTATTATTTCAGGTTAATGAGACAGTATTTTCAAGTCATAACTCCCTTTATTTAAATAAAATGATGCCCTCTAGTGGCTGCCTTTATAACAGCCTTAAACTAATTTTACAAAGTCATCTTGACTCCAAACTATGAACACCAAAATGTCTCACTATTTCGATACGGTGGGACAGGAATTATTGAACAACAAGAATCCGATATACCACTGCATTTCAAGAAATAGTGTTATGTTGAGGGAAGAACATTTGTGTGGAGGCCAAAGTCCTTGCCTTGATCTACAGTTGTCACTGAGCTGTACTGTGTACGTCCTGCCATGAAATTCAAGAATTGACAATAAGTAAAATCCATTAGACTTTTATTCAGAAATCCATTGTCTACACTTTTTCACCAACCAATCTTTAATCTTCAATACTCTTGCCAGTCCTTTCTCTAATTGATAATAAATCTAATGCTCTCTGTCTAGTCTACTTGGTCTTCTTTCTGGAGCATTTGATCGTGTTAACAATTCTTCCTTTATGTAACCTCTCCCCCAATAAACTCTGCCATGTTTCCTCTCGCCACTCTCTCTTCACACCAAAACCAAATGGCCTGACATTTCCCCTGTGTACCTGAAGCACGTCCATCTCTGAATATCCAAAGTCTACATGTCACCTAGAACCTGTTCTAACATAACCTCTTCATGAGGTTTTCGTTGCCCCTCCTAGGCAGTACTTTCTCCCTTCATTGGAATTTCCATAGCACTCTACACATGCCTTTTTTAGAATATTTACAATTTCCTGCAAACATACATTTACCCCCAAAGAGTTCTGTACATGACCACCACCACCAACACTGGCTGTTTCCGAGTACCCTGAGATGAAAATCCCGCCACCAGCCACATCACCTCTCCTTGCTGGCCCTAATGCACAGTATTCCTCCTTTGTATTACTGCTTCTATTCTGCCTTCCACTTATCATCTCCTGAATCCACTTTGGGACCCTTGAAGTACCTGTTGCCCAATACTTGTTCATTTCCAGCTAAGAGAAAATTCTTCAAGCCCCTTTCATATTACACTCAAATGCAGAGCCACCATATTGGTTCTGAGACCCAATATCTTACCTAAAGAGTACTACATGCAGCGTTCACATATGGCTTATCTGTGGACATGAGTACATGGTGGACTGAGCCAGAAACTAATCTGTGGCACACTGAGATCTCTCCTCCTGCTGGATAACTGAGGCTTCATTACTAGATGGTCTTCCATATAAAATGAGATCACTTCCAAAAAGCTCCACAGTCACTATTAAAACAGGCTTCCAGCACACTCACCAGTTTGTCTAATAGGGCTGTATGCATTTACAATGTAGGCTAAAAAACTGGATTTTGCTCTCCCATCCCCACTGCACCTGTGCTAATTTCCAGTTGGACTGTTGTCAGTTATTTCTCCAATCGCCCTTAGCACAGTGCTTCCCATATAGTAGGAATGAAATAAAAATCTAAAGAATTAATGATAGAATGCAACACCAAATTCCTTTTTTATCTGCCTCTCCTTTCCATGTTTAAAAGGCTGTTCACAAATAAATAAGTTTTCTGTATGTAAATGACATGTAAAGAATACAAATAAGCCATTATGCTAATAATCTTCCCCAAATTTTATCATAGAATGTGTTACTACTGTTACATGAGAAATAGTCTGTATAGCTGATTTCTGTTAAAATCTGAATACATTTAAAGGAAAATGGAAAGCCAGGGGCTTTGCTTTCCAAATACTTGCTCTTTTTTAATTAAATAGGTGAGAAATTTAGGTTTTGATAAGTAAATGCATATAAGATATTTACATTGAGGAAATTTTTGTTCCCTATGCTTTGAAGCCTATGTTTTTAGTCTCTGTAAGAATAAGGTAGAAAACAGTATATTTCCAAAGAGTTTTGCTTTGGGGTGAGATATTTCTTGGTTCCACAGAGAGGTAATGTTCTTCTGGTAGATGTTTCCATATTAAATAATCATTCAAAAGTGTTAAAACAAAGTACTTACAAAGTCCAAGTTTGGGGAACAAATACAAGTCACAGTGAGGAAAACAAGAAATAAGTGTTTATGAGCTAAGATGATTGTATTCTTTTCTCTATTAACAAAATTGATAGGGGAAAATTTTGTTGCCTTCTCTGCAAGAGACCAATTTAAGAGTTTGTTTGTCCCAGAGCTTTTCTTCATCACAAACTGAAAACACAATAAGGACAATCAAAATAGACTTCATTATAAATAGTGAAAATATACTATGCATATCATTACTCCCATAAAGTGTATTTGAACACTCAATAACTGATTACTATAGCCAGTATTCTTTATAGTTGAGAATCATCATTATATTAATATTCTCATCCTACATCTAAAATTTTGCAGTAAATCAAGCTACTTTTGTAGCTATGGTAGAATCTGCTAGATCATTTCCAATATCTACTTTCATTTTCTTCCTTAATCGTGCCCTAACTTTACTTCAAGAAGATGTGTATAAGAGACAGGGTGGGGGGTGGGGGGGGTTCATGTTTGGGAGTTCAAACAAAAATTAAAAAAAAAAAAGTTAGGGACTATGCCATAGTAATCTTTATCATGGAAAGTTAGGAAAGTTAGTATTTATCTATTAATTTCTATTTCAGTATAGTTATCAGACACTGATATTTTCCAAATAAGGAAGATGAGAGAAGAACATTATTTTAATTTGTTGATATTTTGACTAATTGACTTATAAAATGCAGATTGGAGAACAACAAGGAGAAGAGGTAAGGTGAATGCAACTGTAGAAATACCTAGAAAAAAAAATGTTTTAAAAGAGAGACGAGCCTAACTACTTGGCTCTTCATGGGGAAAAATATTCTTTCAATAACATATGAGTCCAGCTATTCTTTCTCTCCATGTAAGGTGGGAATAATATGTCTGATTTAGTTTGCACCAGTCTCCTGACCACTTCTGCAACTTCGACAACATTGCCAGTGAAGAGCATGTCACAATAAAGGACAGGATGGGTCTAAAATCTGAAGCTAAGAAACTCATGAATTCTTCTTACACTTCTTCTACTGCCCCACCACCAAAAAAAGGAGAAAAAGTCCAGACAAACACATGAATTCTTCTTACACTCCTTCTACTTTCTTCAGTTTCTTAAAATCATATGTGTCTTTAGTTATTAACGGTTCTTGATTTTACTTCATCCAATGTGCTTACATATTGCTCATTCTTCAATTCCCAGTCAAACAGCCAAGTTCAGTAAATTTATTTCTGTTTAACCTCCTTCAGATCAAAGCATAAAGCATATTTGATAGAACTAAAAAATATAATTTTCTAGAACCAGAAAGCTAGAAACAGATAATAATTTACTACTTTTACTAACTTAAATAATTTACTAATTTTAGAGAATTTGGTCTTTATTCAAAGCATATGTTTCTTGACTGTGATTAATAAGAACAATTTTATTCATTTCAAAATGAAAATCATACAGTGTCAAGAAGAGCAGGGAAAACTTTAAGCATCATTACCACACAATGAATCATCGTAGCACACTCAACCTTAAAACAGCTTCAGAATTTTGAGAACCTAGGCTGCTTGCTTGAGAAGAGGGAGCAAATTCAACTTTATCTGTGACTATAACTCAGGATCTGTTTGTGCTATCGTGTCAAATGTAGGCCTCATATTCTGGAGTTCATTTTCTGAATTTTTTTTTTTTTTTTTTTTTTTTTGTTAGTGNAACCTAGGCTGCTTGCTTGAGAAGAGGGAGCAAATTCAACTTTATCTGTGACTATAACTCAGGATCTGTTTGTGCTATCGTGTCAAATGTAGGCCTCATATTCTGGAGTTCATTTTCTGAATTTTTTTTTTTTTTTTTTTTTTTGGTAGTGGGGCAGAGGGCCTGCAATTTGGCTCAAAATTGCATGAGTCAGTCTCTTACAGAGTGGCAGTGGACTCTACAGGACTTTCCCCAGTGCAGGGAAAACCAGCCAGCCACTGTGCCATTGGGAGATATTTTGTCATTTAACAACCTACAATAGAAGCAAACAAGAAAGTAAATTTTTCATGTCTTTTTTTTTCCTTTTAAATATTTCACTGAGAGCTACAAACCATTGTATTGTAAATACATCCTTTGGCACAAAACCAATATATTTTTTTTTCTGTCTCTAACTCCAGTAACTCCTGTCTTTGTTGAGAGGACAGCATGTTACCTATGCCTTCTGGGGACTACAATTTATCTCTGACATTTTGTGGTGCAGAGATTTGTCTAGTGATCTTTCCTCCAACTGAGCGAAGTAAAGGGCATATATGATGTGAATTTCAGCACCTGTTTTTACAAAGGGAATAGAAATGAACATAAAGCCTGTAATTTTTTTAAATAAGAAACTGAAGTGATCACAAAGTAGGTAGGAAGTTAGATTTATCAATCCATCAAGCTTAAAAGCAATGCAAAAGCAATGATAATCTCAGACATTTGTAACTTGTGTTCTGTTAACTTTTAGCTTTGGGAGGAAATGATTGGAGAGGGCCCAAGATTCTATAAAATGAAGCCCCATCTCCCTAAAGGGCTTCCCTTGTGGCTCAGATGGTAAAGAGCCTGCCTGCAATGTAGGAGACCTGGGTTCAATCACTGGGTCAGGAAGATCCCCTGGAGAAGGAAATGGCAACCCATTTCAGTACTCCTGCCTGGAAAATCCCATGGATGGAGGAGCCTGGTGGGCTACAGTCCATGGGGTAGTAAAGAGTCAGACACAACTGAGCAACTTCACTTTCATGTTCACCTCCCTAAAAGGGCTGTTGAGAGGACTCAGTGAGATTACATTTCTAAAGCACATATCCTGACACAGGGAAAACACAGGATACATGACAGCTGAAAGAAGCAGTAGCAACAGTTGCCAGTGACCAGGATCTGTGTCATTTCCCTCGTGTGATATTAACCTTGACCATGTCATGTAACATGCCTGATCCTCAGATAAAGAAAAAAATTATAATCCCTACTATACAGACCTCCCTCACCCTGGTGGCTCAGCGGTTAAAGCGTCTGCCTCCAATGTGAGAGACCCGGGTTCGATCCCTGGGTCGGGAAGATCCCCTGGAGAAAGAAATGGCAATCCACTCCAGTATTCTTGCCTGGAGAATCCCATGGACGGAGAAGCCTAGTAGGTTACAGTCTACGGGGTCTCAAAGAGTCGGACACGACTGAGTGACTTCACCTATACAGACCTCCCTCACACTGTTATGAACTCAAAAGGAAAAATCAATGTCACATCCAGTAAAGAATCATTTCTAGAGCAGTTCTGGAGGGTAATCATTCAGATCATGTCTGAGTATCAGGATGGTAAGTAAGTCACTACTTGTAGTTCCATCCAGCTCAAGGCAGGCAGGGACACATACCCACAGACATCAAAACACTTGTAATTTCCTTGTCCCTTTTCCTGCTGATATTTCCCTTTTGTCAGTAACCCCAGGACCTATCTGAGTGGATGACCAATGGGTGGCCAGAGTTAGAAAAAGGGCTTGGGGGATGCATTTCAAGGTCTCCATTTTTCTCTGAGTCCATTCACAAACAATCAAGAGTTGACTACAATGTATGTAGTCAACATTCAATTCAAGACAAATTACAGGACAGTAAAAGGGAAGAGAAGTCTGTGAACTATTACTGTCTTGTCTTGACTTTAGACAGAATATCTGGGGGAGTTTGGTTGATTCAGGGAATAACTGGTGTTCCATTAGAATTTCTTATTTATTTGGTTATTACATTCTAGCTGTCCCTACTGAAAATCATCTATTAATACTTTCTCTTCCAGGTATGTGTGCTTTTGTTAAAGTTGAATACATAATGCTAGCAAAAAAATTAGATAGATTATAAAGCCATAAGGAGAAAGAAAAAAAGAGATCATTGCAAATGCTTCTAGAGTCTGCTAATACTGATGGATCTCTAAAAGTTAGTTAAAACATTAGGAAGCTGAGAAATTAGACCAAGTCTTCATTTCCTTTGAAGTCTAAGTGGCATATTGATCTGTGAATGGGTTTTAATTTTAAAAGGCACCACACACTGATTAGGACTGTGACAGTGGAATAATTCTTTTATTATCCACTATAGAGCTGCTTATGTCTGAAAGTCAGTGCTGCTCTTCACCTTAAACATAAATAATCATTCTCTATAAGCAAGTAGCACATACCTGTATACTGCTATTGTGTTATTAAACAGCCACTAAAATGTTGTCGTATTTGACAGCTATATGGCATAATTACATGCTGGGTAAGAACATTCATTTTACTAAGCGTATAAAAAAATTGGACTTCCCAGGTGGCACAAGTGTCAAAGAACTCGCCTGCCAGTGCAGGAAACATAAGAGACATGGGTTCGATCCCTGGATTGGGAAGATCCCCTGGAGGAGGGCATGACAACTCACTCCCAGTATTCTTGCCTGGAGAACTACAGTTCATAGGGTTACAAAGGTCTGGACACGACTGAAGTGACTGAGCCCACACGTGCAAACACATGACGAATTCTGTGTGTGTAGGAGGCCTGAGAGCTCCTAACCATGGTCTGACGAGTAGTTCAGCAGCCTAAAGAGGCGCACATTAACCAGGAAAGGCGGCCGCAGGACCTCAGCTGCTGATAGAATGTTTCCTACCCGGCCCTCATCAGAAGGCTCTGTTGTGCCCAATCCTGCTGACACTTGGGCCTATTTGCCTTCACTGGAAAAGTTCCATGAGAAGCAAAAGCCAGCAGCAGAACTAGGAATACCTAGAAATATATGACCAAGCTTTCTATTCTCTCTGGGTTCCTCCTAAATTAATAAGGTAATATCTCACCTTCAGAGTCAAAAATTAATAAACTTTTATCTCTAGGAGACGTATGAAAAAGTTGCCGTTAGATTTTAGATTCATACTCCTCATGTTTATTTGTTGTTGATCAGCTGTTTATCAGGGTTGGCTGCATATGTGTTGGGAGAAATGAAATATTGAAATTAGTAGAATTAAGGCATGAAGTGATGTAACTTTTAAAGAAAGTTAGTTAAATTGATCGTTTATGTGCAAGATGAAAGTTCCATGTTAATAAAACATTACCTTGCATTCCATTTATAAGCACCTCTTTTCCTCCCAAAGTGTACACACACACACACACACACACATTCATCCATGTGCGTGTTGGAAGAGAAGGAGTGAAAATAATTTGGGGGTTTGGGAACAAAACAGATAATTCATAAGATTAAAATATATATCTTTCTATAGAATTTATATTTATAGGTGGGAAATAGCATATATTTCATAAAAAAGGGATCAGTGACTGAAAACTAAATTCAAAGGCAGGTGATACAGTGAAAGAACTGGGATTAGAAAAATTATAATTTGACTCTTTTAAGTGTAACCAAGTTCATTTATACTAGATTATGTCCCCTTTGGAAAGTATTATTTCAGGTTAATGAGACAGTATTTTCAAGTCATAACTCCCTTTATTTAAATAAAATGATGCCCTCTAGTGGCTGCCTTTATAACAGCCTTAAACTAATTTTACAAAGTCATCTTGACTCCAAACTATGAACACCAAAATGTCTCACTATTTCGATACGGTGGGACAGGAATTATTGAACAACAAGAATCCGATATACCACTGCATTTCAAGAAATAGTGTTATGTTGAGGGAAGAACATTTGTGTGGAGGCCAAAGTCCTTGCCTTGATCTACAGTTGTCACTGAGCTGTACTGTGTACATCCTGCCATGAAATTCAAGAATTGACAATAAGTAAAATCCATTAGACTTTTATTCAGAAATCCATAGTCTACACTTTTTCACCAACCAATCTTTAATCTTCAATACTCTTGCCAGTCCTTTCTCTAATTGATAATAAATCTAATGCTCTCTGTCTAGTCTACTTGGTCTTCTTTCTGGAGCATTTGATCGTGTTAACAATTCTTCCTTTATGTAACCTCTCCCCCAATAAACTCTGCCATGTTTCCTCTCGCCACTCTCTCTTCACACCAAAACCAAATGGCCTGACATTTCCCCTGTACCTGAAGCACGTCCACCTCTGAATATCCAAAGTCTACATGTCACCTAGAACCTGTTCTAAAATAACCTCTTCAGGAGGTTTTCGTTGCCCCTCCTAGGCAGTAATTTCTCCCTTCATTGGAATTTCCATAGCACTCTACACATGCCTTTTTTAGAATATTTACAATTTCCTGCAAACATACATTTACCCCCAAAGAGTTCTGTACATGACCACCAACAACAACACTGGCTGTTTCCGAGTACCCTGAGATGAAAATTCCGCCACCAGCCACATCACCTCTCCTTGCTGGCCCTAATGCACAGTATTTCTCCTTTGTATTACTGCTTCTATTCTGCCTTCCACTTATCATCTCCTGAATCCACTTTGGGACCCTTGAAGTATCTGTTGCCCAATACTTGTTCATTTCCAGCTAAGAGAAAATTCTTCAAGCCCCTTTCATATTACACTCAAATGCAGAGCCACCATATTGGTTCTGAGACCCAATATCTTACCTAAAGAGCACTACATGCAGCGTTCACATATGGCTTATCTGTGGACATGAGTCACACACACACACACACATTCATCCATGTGCGTGTTGGAAGAGAAGGAGTGAAAATAATTTGGGGGTTTGGGAACAAAACAGATAATTCATAAGATTAAAATATATATCTTTCTATAGAATTTATATTTATAGGTGGGAAATAGCATATATTTCATAAAAAAGGGATCAGTGACTGAAAACTAAATTCAAAGGCAGGTGATACAGTGAAAGAACTGGGATTAGAAAAATTATAATTTGACTCTTTTAAGTGTAACCAAGTTCCTTTATACTAGATTATGTCCCCTTTGGAAAGTATTATTTCAGGTTAATGAGACAGTATTTTCAAGTCATAACTCCCTTTATTTAAATAAAATGATGCCCTCTAGTGGCTGCCTTTATAACAGCCTTAAACTAATTTTACAAAGTCATCTTGACTCCAAACTATGAACACCAAAATGTCTCACTATTTCGATACGGTGGGACAGGAATTATTGAACAACAAGAATCCGATATACCACTGCATTTCAAGAAATAGTGTTATGTTGAGGGAAGAACATTTGTGTGGAGGCCAAAGTCCTTGCCTTGATCTACAGTTGTCACTGAGCTGTACTGTGTACATCCTGCCATGAAATTCAAGAATTGACAATAAGTAAAATCCATTAGACTTTTATTCAGAAATCCATTGTCTACACTTTTTCACCAACCAATCTTTAATCTTCAATACTCTTGCCAGTCCTTTCTCTAATTGATAATAAATCTAATGCTCTCTGTCTAGTCTACTTGGTCTTCTTTCTGGAGCATTTGATCGTGTTAACAATTCTTCCTTTATGTAACCTCTCCCCCAATAAACTCTGCCATGTTTCCTCTCGCCACTCTCTCTTCACACCAAAACCAAATGGCCTGACATTTCCCCTGTGTACCTGAAGCACGTCCATCTCTGAATATCCAAAGTCTACATGTCACCTAGAACCTGTTCTAACATAACCTCTTCATGAGGTTTTCGTTGCCCCTCCTAGGCAGTACTTTCTCCCTTCATTGGAATTTCCATAGCACTCTACACATGCCTTTTTTAGAATATTTACAATTTCCTGCAAACATACATTTACCCCCAAAGAGTTCTGTACATGACCACCACCACCAACACTGGCTGTTTCCGAGTACCCTGAGATGAAAATCCCGCCACCAGCCACATCACCTCTCCTTGCTGGCCCTAATGCACAGTATTCCTCCTTTGTATTACTGCTTCTATTCTGCCTTCCACTTATCATCTCCTGAATCCACTTTGGGACCCTTGAAGTACCTGTTGCCCAATACTTGTTCATTTCCAGCTAAGAGAAAATTCTTCAAGCCCCTTTCATATTACACTCAAATGCAGAGCCACCATATTGGTTCTGAGACCCAATATCTTACCTAAAGAGTACTACATGCAGCGTTCACATATGGCTTATCTGTGGACATGAGTACATGGTGGACTGAGCCAGAAACTAATCTGTGGCACACTGAGATCTCTCCTCCTGCTGGATAACTGAGGCTTCATTACTTTCTGTTGCCCAATACTTGTTCATCTCCAGCTAAGAGAAAATTCTTCAAGCTCCTTTCATATTACACTCAAATGCAGAGCCACCATATTGGTTCTGAGACCCAATATCTTACCTAAAGAGCACTACATGCAGCGTTCACATATGGCTTATCTGTGGACATGAGTACATGGTGGGCTGAGCCAGAAACTAATCTGTGGCACACTGAGATCTCTCCTCCTGCTGGATAACTGAGGCTTCATTACTAGATGGTCTTCCATATAAAATGAGATCACTTCCAAAAAGCTCCACAGTCACTATTAAAACAGGCTTCCAGCACACTCACCAGTTTGTCTAATAGGGCTGCATGCATTTACAATGTAGGCTAAAAAACTGGATTTCGCTCTCCCATCCCCACTGCACCTGTGCTAATTTCCAGTTGGACTGTTGTCAGTTATTTCTCCAATCGCCCTTAGCACAGTGCTTCCCGGATAGTAGGAATGAAATAAAAATCTGAAGAATTAATGATAGAATGCAACACCAAATTCCTTTTTTATCTGCCTCTCCTTTCCATGTTTAAAAGGCTGTTCACAAATAAATAAGTTTTCTGTATGTAAATGACATGTAAAGAATACAAATAAGCCATTATGCTAATAATCTTCCCCAAATTTTATCATAGAATGTGTTACTACTGTTACATGAGAAATAGTCTCTATAGCTGATTTCTGTTAAAATCTGAATACATTTAAAGGAAAATGGAAAGCCAGGGGCTTTGCTTTCCAAATACTTGCTCTGTTTTAATTAAATAGGTGAGAAATTTAGGTTTTGATAAGTAAATGCATATAAGATATTTACATTGAGGAAATTTTTGTTCCCTATGCTTTGAAGCCTATGTTTTTAGTCTCTGTAAGAATAAGGCAGAAAACAGTATATTTCCAAAGAGTTTTGCTTTGGGGTGAGATATTTCTTGGTTCCACAGAGAGGTAATGTTCTTCTGGTAGATGTTTCCATATTAAATAATCATTCAAAAGTGTTAAAACAAAGTACTTACAAAGTCCAAGTTTGGGGAACAAATACAAGTCACAGTGAGGAAAACAAGAAATAAGTGTTTATGAGCTAAGATGATTGTATTCTTTTCTCTATTAACAAAATTGATAGGGGAAAATTTTGTTGCCTTCTCTGCAAGAGACCAATTTAAGAGTTTGTTTGTCCCAGAGCTTTTCTTCATCACAAACTGAAAACACAATAAGGACAATCAAAATAGACTTCATTATAAATAGTGAAAATATACTATGCATATCATTACTCCCATAAAGTGTATTTGAACACTCAATAACTGATTACTATAGCCAGTATTCTTTATAGTTGAGAATCATCATTATATTAATATTCTCATCCTACATCTAAAATTTTGCAGTAAATCAAGCTACTTTTGTAGCTATGGTAGAATCTGCTAGATCATTTCCAATATCTACTTTCATTTTCTTCCTTAATCGTGCCCTAACTTTACTTCAAGATACTGTTGCTGCTGCTGCTGCTGCTGCTGCTGCTAAGTCGCTTCAGTCATGTCCAACTCTGTGCGACCCCACAGATGGCAGCCCACCAGGCTCCCCCGTCCCTGGGATTCTTCAGGCAAGAACACTGGAGTGGGTTGCCATTTCCTTCTCCAATGCATGAAAGTGAAAAGTGAAAGTGAAGTCGCTCAGTCGTGTCCGACTCTGTGTGACCCCATGGACTGCAGCCCACCAGGCTCCTCCGTCCATAGGATTTTCCAGACAAGAGTACTGGAGTCCATATTTTGTCCTGTTTCTGTATGCTAAATTTATCACAGTATAAAATTATATTTTTCCAAACCTTCAGACATTTTCTCCTTGACTATTTGATTAAAATGTAATACTACACTGTATCCTGGCTTCTTTCACTTTTCAATCCAAGTTTCCAAAACATCTCTGGTGTGGGACAGTGAAGACAGAAAATCTGGGGGTATTTCATATTTTGGCTTGTATTTAATGTTGTCTGGTTCTTTACTTTTCTGTTTCATTTTCTTTCCTCATGGCAATTTGAAGTTTACTATTTTCATGACTAGGAAAGTCTCAGTAAATGCTGGAGAAGGTGTGGGGAAAAGGGAACCCTCTTACACTCTTGGTGGGAATGCAAACTAGTACAGCCACTATGGAGAACAGTGCAGAGATTCCTTTAAAAAATGAAAATAGAACTGCTATACGACCCAGCAATCCCACTGCTGAGCATAAACATCAAGGAAACTAGAACTGATAGAGACACGTGTACCCCAGTGTTCATCGCAGCACTGTTTACAATAGCTAGGACATGCAAGCAACCTAGATGTCCATTGGCAAACAAATGGATAAGAAAGTTGTTGTACAAATACACAATGGAATATAACTCAGCTATTAAAAACTATGCATTTAAGTCAGTTCTAATGAGGTGGATGAAACTGGAGCCTATCATACAGAGTGAAGTAAGTCAGAAAGAAAAACACCAATACAGTATATTAACGTATATACACGTGGAATTTAGAAAGACAGTAACAACGACTCTATATGTGAGACAGCAAAAGAGACACAGATATAAAGAACAGACTTTTGGACCCTGTGGGAGAAGGCAAGGGTGGGATGATTTGAGAGAATAGCATTGAAACGTATATCACTATATGTGAAAGAGATGACCGGTCCAAGTTTGATGCATGAAACAGGGCATTCAAAGCCAGGGAACTGGGACAACCCAGTGGGATGGGATGGGGAGGGAGTTGGGAAGGGGGTTCAGGATGGGGGACACATGTACACCCATGGCTGATTCATGTCAATGTATGGCAAGTTCAGTTCGGTTCAGTCACTCAGTTGTGTCTGACTCTTTGCGACCCCATGAACCGCAGCACGCCAGTCATCCCTGTCCATCTCCAACTCCCGGAGTTGACCCAAACTCATGTCCATTGAGTCGGTGATGCCATCCAACCATCTCATCCTCTGTCGTCCCCTTCTCCTCCTGCCCTCAATCTTTCCCAGCATCAGAGTCTTTTCTAATGAGTCAGCTCTTCATATCAGGTGGCCAAAGTACTGGAGTTCCAGCTTCAGCATCAGTCCTTCCAATGAACACTCAAGACTGATCTCCTTTAGGATGGACTGGTTGAATCTTTTTGCAGTCCAAGGGACTCTCAAAAGTCTCCTCCAACACCACAGTTCAAAACCATCCATTTTTCAGCGCTCAGCTTTCTTTATGGTCCAACTCTCACATCCATACATGACTACTGGAAAAACCATAGCCTTGACTAGATGGATCTTTGTTGGCAAAGTAATGTCTCTGCTTTTTAATATGCTGTCTAGATTGGTCACAACTTTCCTTCCAAGGAGTAAGCATCTTTTAATTTCATGGCTGCAGTCACCATCTGCAGTGATTTTGGAGCCCAAAAATATAGTTTGCCACTGTTTCCACTGTTTCTCCATCTATTTGCCATGAAGTGATGGGACCAGATGCCAAAATGTATGGCAAAAACCACCACAATATTGTAAAGTAATTATCCTCCAATTAAAATTAATTAATTAATTAATTTTTAAAAAAGAATGGGAACCTAAGAAATGGGCCCCCTATGAATTCTCCTGTGGGAGTGAAACAGAAAGAACTGGGGTTTTTTCCCAGATTTACTGAGTTTGACATGCCATGTAACTTTAAGATGCACAATGTAATGAGTTGATATATGTATATACACTGAGAAATGATTGCTCACAGTTACCTTTTTTATGTCAACAGAAATTTTAATACCTATTCTAACAACTTTCAAGTACACACTACACTATTATTAACTATGGTCACCATGTGGCACATTAGATCCCTCAGGACTTACTTATCTTACAATTGGAAATTTGCAATTTGCACCCTTTGACAACACATTTTTCCCACACTCCTGCCCCTGGTAATCACCAATCTACACTGTTTCTACTAGTTTAGCTTTTCAAATTCCACAAATAAGTGACATCATATAGTATTTGTCATTCTCTGTCTGACTTATTTCACTTAGCATAATTTTCCTCAAGTTTAATCAACATTGTCACAAATGGTTTTTGTATGGCTAAAAAACATATTTCTCTTACATTTTCTTTATCCAATCATCCATCAATGGACACTTAGGATGTTTAAAGCTGCAATAAACATGGAGATGAGATAGTTATTTGAGATAGTGATTTCATTTCCTTCAGATATATACCCAGATGCAGGATTGCTGGATGATATGGTAGTTTTATTTTTTATTTTTTGTAGGAACTTCATAGTATTTTCCATAGTGGCCACACCAATTTACAACAGCAACAGGGTACAAAGTTTCCATTTTCTTCACATCCTTGTTACCATTTGTCTTTACCATTCTAACAGGTATGAAATGATATCTCATTGTGTTTTGACTCATATTTCCCTGATAACTACTGATGTTGAGTACTTTTTCATGTACCTATGGGTCATTTGTACATCTTTGGAAAAATGTCTAGTCAAGTCCTTTTTCATATCAATTCCAAAGAAAGGCAATACCACAGAATGTGCTGATAGAAGACGGTGTTTGCTATGACCAGTGTGTCAGCCTCTCCAATAAAAAGCACTGGGTAAACTGGTTAGATACATGCAAAATAATTTTTTCTTCCTTACTTCATATGCAAAAATAAAATGTACTAAAGACTTAAATGTACAACCTGAAACCACAAAATTCCTAAAAGAAAATATAGGCAGTATGTTCTTTGGCATCTGTATTAAAAAAAATTTTTTTGGAACTGTTTCCTCAGGCTAGGGCAATAAAAGCACAAACTAAACAAATAGCCCTACCTCAAACTAAAAAGCTTTTACACAGTGAAGGAAATTACCAACAAAACAAAAAGGTGCCCTACTGAATAGGAGAATATATTTGCAAACAATATATCTGATAAGAGGTTTATACCCAAAATATATAAAGAATTCATGCAACTCAACATCAAAAGAACAAACAATCCAGTTTAAAAATGGTCAGATAACCTGAATATAAATTTTTCCAAAGAAGACACACAGATGGAAAACAGATGCATAGAAATATGCTTAACATCACCAAAATGCAAATCAAAATCACAATGAGCTACCACCTCACATCTGTCAAAATGTCTATCATCAAAATGACAATAAATAACAAGAGTTGGTGATAATGGAGAGAAAAGTGAAACTTCACACATTGTTACTGAAACTAAGTTGGTGCAGCTACTATGGAAAACAGTACAGAGTTTCTGAAAAAATTTAAAGTATAACTACCATACGATCCAATAATTTTGACTCTGGGCATTTATCCAAAGGAATAATCACTGATTTGAAATAAATACGTAATTTTCATTGCAGCATTATTTACAACAGTTAAGATACGGGGCTTCCCTGGTGGCTCAGACGGTAAAGAATCTGCCTGCATCGTAGGAGACGTGGGTTCAATCCCTAGGTGGGGAAGATCCCCTGGAAAAGGGAATGGCTACCCACTTCAGAATTTTTGCCTGGAGAATTCCACGGACAGAGGAACCTGGTGGGCTACAGTCATGGGGTCACAAAAAGTCAGAGACAACTGAGCAACTAATACTTTCACTTTTTTCAAGATATGGAAGTAAACTAAGGAGCAGAGGAGGCGATAACTAGAACCATGGTTTGAAAAATGTATAGAAGTTTTCCAGGCAGAAAGTGTACAGAATATCATCTCAGAGAGATCAACATCTCTATAAAACAGAAGTTTTTTTTTTAGAAAATGCGGGGAATTTGTCTTTGAGGAGGTCAAGGAGTTTTCATTTGAAGAAGTAGGCAAATTCATATCCCTAACCTTGAGTCATGTTTGAAAAACTTATGAGAAATAGCATTATTGGTCAAATTTGAGATTATATACTATCTGTGTTAGCACCATATAAAATGATGAAGCAAAACAGCATTGATTCCATTTCCCCCAAGACATAGAGTGTGCAAAATAAATTAAATGTAATGACATTCAAAGAGAACTGGGAAAGTTTTAAGTGATAATTTACATTATCATCCTTCAGGGGCCAATTTTCAAATTCTCTTTTGGATTAAGAATGGAGAAGTGAGTTGAAAATATGGATGCTTACCAGTAAAAGAGAGAATTTTGACTTTAGAAAAAGAACAGATTTCATGGAAAAGAGGTAGTCCCAAACTGCCTGATAAGCTACAAATTTTGATAGTGTTAGCCTGAATACATTTGGAAGCTCAACCAACAAAATGCCTGGCACAGAGACTGGCATGGTACACAGCTAGAGAAAGACAAAAAATACCATTAAAAAGTTGTTTTGGAAACCAGAGATAGGCTAAAGTCCAGGTGACTCCTGATAAACAGTTGGTTATTAGTGTACTAGGAGAAGGAAATGGCAACCCACTCCAGTTTTCTTGCCTGGAGAATCCCAGGGACGGGGAGCCTGGTTGGCTGCCGTCTATGGGGTCACACAGAGTCGGACACAACTGAAGCGACTTAGCAGCAGCAGCATTAGTGTACTAAGCACTTTATATTTCATGATGATGACAGGGACTCTGGTAAAGGCTGCTATGGGAAAGATCTAGAAACATTAAAAACATACTTTGTGTTCATAATTTTCTAATTCTGCCATAACTTTAAAATTGCTTTTTCTCTCCTATTCAAATAAGATTTCTCCTGGTAACCTTCCTACCTATCTCTAACCTCTAAAGCACTGGTCCCTAACCTTTCTGGGATGGGCTTCATAAAAGACAATTTTTCCACAGACCCAGACACGGGCAGGGGGATGGTTTCAGGATGATTCAAGAGCTTTACATTTATTATGCCACCACTGATCTGACAGGAGGCGGAGCTCAGGTGGTAATGCAAGCAATGGGGATATAATACAGCTGTAAATACAGATGAAGATTTGCTCAATTCCTGCTGTGTGGCCTTGTTCCTAACAGACCACAGACAAGTATCTGTGGTCCCGGGGCTGGGGTCCCCTGCTCTAAAGTATCCACTCCTTTTCCAAGTTCATTTCCTTTTCTCAGTCAATGGCTCTGTAACAGTAACTGCACGGAGATGACAAAGTATCTCAGCTATTAGATCTCTCAACCTTCCTCTATTTTCACCTTAAGACATCTTTACATTTCTATCAACTTTTCCTTCTTTCTCTTCTGTCTTAAGAGATGAAATGTTCTTGTCCATTTCCAATGCTGGCCTTTTCAGTGGGTTACTTTTGACCCCATTTGACTCCTAGAACTTGCCTCATATCGTCTTTTTTCATCATCTTCACTCTTGTCTTCCCTATTAGCTTCTTTCTTTATCTACAAATATGATAAAGGTTCTCTTATTCCATATCAGGTGTTTCTCAACTCTACCTCTGCTTTTTTGCATGCCTGTGAATACCAATAGGAGTAACTAGCCCTACTTAAAAGTCCTGAGAAGTATCACTGCTAAATCCAAAATCCTTGCCTTTTCCCAATCCTGCTTTTATCAAAAGCACTGGACAGGGACTTGCCTGGTGGCCCAGGGGTTAAGAACCTGTCTTCCAATGCCAGGGACGTGACTTCAATCCCTTGACGGGTGAACTAAGATCCCACACACCATGAGGCAACTAAGTTTGCATGTCCCAACTAAAGAGCCTGTGCTGCAACTACTGAGCCCATACACTGCAACCAGAGAAAGCTCAATAAAGAGCCATTTAAACTGAAGACCCATGAAGACCAATCTCAGCCAAATAATAATCTTTTTTAAAGCACCCGACAATACTAAACTGAGGCTCCTTAGTGAGACTCACCTCCTCTTGCTCTAGTGACCTCCAACCTTTCTCCTATTCCTTCTTACTCCTTTCCTAACAAGTACATCACATGTTCCTTAAAGTGTTCATCTTTCCTCATTTCTCTTCTCTATACTGTGCTTTTATTCTCTCACATTGGACCACCACATAAACAGCCAAATTGGACTTTGCTGGACTTTGTTCCCATGTCTCTTCAATTCATCCTTTAAACCAGTCCTAGGATTATTTTACCAAAATAAAGGTCAGGTCATCAGAGCAATAATAGTATTTAACTTCTATATAGCATCCTGTAGTTTTCAAAGAACTTTTATAATCTGGATGAATAATATGTGCAATCAATATGACTATACTTACTTACAGAATTGTATATTAGGACCCTGACAGGGTAAAAGAATTGCTCAAGATCACATGATTTATAAAGAGCTAGTATGACATTTGAACCTGTGATCTCTGACTTTCCAGTATTACCCAGTTGCCTCCATGCCACGTCCCTCCTACCAACCCCCTTAATCTAGAGTCTAGGGTTTGTTGTGTAAGTCGCCTACTATGGCCTCCTCTTCCACTGTACACATCCCGTATATGTAAAGTACTAAGAGTACTTCACAGAAGGTAAACACTGCAAAAAGTTTACTAATTTTTTTATTATTATCTGTCTCAAGGTTTCCTGGTGGCTCAGATGGTAAAGAATCTGCCTGCAATGCAGGAGACCTGGGTTCAATCCCTGAGTCGGGAAGATCCCCTGGAAAAGGGAATGGCAACCTACTGCAGTATTCTTGCCTGGAGAATTTCATGGACAGAGGAGCCTGGTAGGCTATAGTTCATGGGGTCATTCACAAAGAGTCAGACATGACTGAGGACCTAACATACACACACTCACATACAATTTGCTGTGGGTTTCATAACTTTCTATCCTTGCCCATGCCTCTCCTCTCTTTCTTTCTTCACTTTCTGAATCCATGTGTGAAATGTATTGCTTCTGTAACAGTACTGCTGTGATGTGTGCTCATTCTGCTTGTGATTATGTCTTCCCCAATAAACTCTTCTTTTTTTGCAACAGACTATACTTTTTAAATTCTCTTCTCCCTCTTCCTAACCTAAAACACTGCTATTTGCACACTTTATGAGTATAAAAGTATCTTTGTTGATATAAATGTTATCACAACATTATAGCATAGCATGTCCTCGTGTCTCTAATTATTTTATAAACACCATTTTTAATGCTCTCAGATCATTCCATCATAGATATATATTTATTTAATCATTTTTCTAGTTTGGTATCTTAAATTACTTTCCACTATTACTGATTCAAATAATGCTGTGATGAGTATCTTTGTACATAAATCTTAATTTATGCTTCAGGTTAAAGAATTACAAAATCATAAATTGATTCTTTGATTCTTGTCTACAACTTCACTTGAAATTATTGGCCCTAATTTACTAGAGTATTTAATGAGAAATCTTAATAGTAAAAGCATTTGAGAACATAAACTGTTCAGCTAGACAATTTAGTCTGCTACCAGTTGAAAGATGGTTGAAGCATGAAGGTGCCAGGAAGAAAGCATGAGCAACTTGGGTTGAAAGTCCTGTTTACATTAGATGTACATGTGGTCTGTACTTTGTCGTCATGAAATTCAATGTGTCTAGATGGTTTGTTGAGAAAGACTAAACAGATTTTCTATAATGGTCTGCTTTTAGACACAAAGATTCCTTGTCATCACTTATGGAATATACCAACTCATAATCCTTGAGGCTACAAATACTACAAATCTGGTTTTACATATTTGTTGTAAGAAACTGAATTTACTCACCATATGTTTGTTATAGTGAATTGTATTTATTAAAATATATTTGCTGTAGGAAATTAATTTTCCTAAATTGTAACACACACAATAGCACAGTTATGACTGTCTATGCCATCACTAATTTTTTATTAATTTATTTAAATTGGAGGCTAATTACTTTACAATGTTGTGGTGGTTTTTGCCGTACATTGTGTATGGTGTTAGAAAGTGTTCTAGTTTCATTCTCTTATAGGTGGTTGACCAGTTTTCCCAGCACCACTTGTGAAAGAGGTTGCCTTTTCTCCATTGTATATTTTTGCCTCCTTTGTCAAATATAAGGTGTCCATAGGTGTATGAATTTGTCTTTAGGCTTTCTATTTTGCTCCATTGATCTATATTTCTGTTTTGTGTATGGTGTTAGAAAGTGTTCTAGTTTCATTCTCTTATAGGTGGTTGACCAGTTTTCCCAGCACCACTTGTGAAAGAGGTTGCCTTTTCTCCATTGTATATTTTTGCCTCCTTTGTCAAATATAAGGTGTCCATAGGTGTATGAATTTGTCTTTAGGCTTTCTATTTTGCTCCATTGATCTATATTTCTGTCTTGATGCCAGTACCATATTGTCTTGATGACTGTAGTTTTGTAATATAGTCTGAAGTCAGGCAGGTTGATTCCTCTAGTTCCATCCTTCTTTTTCAATATTGCTTTGGCTATTCGAGGTTTTTTGTGTTTCCATACAAATTGTAAAATTATTTGTTCTAGTTCTGTGAAAAATACCATTGGTAGCTCGACAGGGATTGCATTGAATCTATAGATTGCTTTGGGTGGTATACTCATTTTTACTATATTGATTCTTTTGATACATGAACATGGTATATTTCTCCATCTATTTGTGTCATCTTTTATTTCTTTCATCAGTGTTTTATACTTTTATATATAGGTCTTTTGTTTCTTTAGGTAAATTTATTCCTAAGTATTTTATTCTTTTTGTTGGATTGGTGAATGGGATTGTTTCCTTAGTTTCACTTTTTGTTTTCTCATTGTTAGTGTACAGGAATGCAAGAGATTTCTGTGAATTAAATTTATATCCTGAAATTTTACTATACTCATTGATTAGCTCTAGTAATTTTCTGGTGTTGTCTTTAGGGTTTTCTATGTAAAGGATCATATCATCTACAAACAGTGAGAGTTTTACTTCTTTTCCAGTCTAGATTCCTTTTATTTCTTTTTCTTCTCTGCTTGTTTTGGCTAAAACTTCCAAAATTATGTTGCATAGTAGTGGTGAGAATGAGCACCCTTGTCTTCTTCCTGCCTTTAGGGGAAATGCTTTCCATTATTCACCATTGAGGATAATGTTTGCTGTGGGTTTATCATAAATGGCTTTTATTATTTTGAGATATGTTCCTTCTCAATAATTTGTTGCACTCAATATGCCAGAAAATTTGGAAAACTCAGCAGTGGCCACAGGACTGGAAAAGGTCAGTTTTCATTCCAATCCAAAAGAAAGGCAATGCCAAAGAATGCTCAAACTACCACACAATTGCACTCATCTCACACGCTAGTAAAGTAATGCTCAAAATTCTACAAGCCAGGCTTCAGCAATACGTGAACCGTGAACTTCCTGATGTTCAAGCTGGTTTTAGAAAAGGCAGAGGAAACAGAGATCAAATTGCTAACATCCACTGGATCATAGAAAAGGCAAGAGAGT